>PVIJ01007062.1:0-85984 GCA_004024925.1 Scalopus aquaticus | reverse complement strand
AGCTCTTCTGCCCATTTTTTGACTGGGTTATTGGCTTTGTTTTTGTTGAGTTGTGTGAGTTCCTTGTAAATTTTTGTTATCAGTCCTTTATCAGATGTATTGTGTGCAAAAATCTTTTCCCAGTTGGTAGGGTGTCTGTTAGTTTTGGTTAATGTCTCTTTTGCTGTACAGAAGCTTTTTATTTTGATGTAATCCCATCCGTTTATCTTGTCTTTCACTTCCTTCGCTTTGAGGGATGTGTCTTTCAAGATTTTGCTGAGACGTATGTCGTGTAGAGTTTTGCCTATATTTTCTTCTATACATTTTATGGTTTCAGGTCTTACATCCAGGTCTTTTATCCATTTTGAGTGTTGACTTTTGTGCAGGGTGTGAGGTAGTAGTCTAGCTTCATTTTTTTGCATGTGGTTGTCCAGTTTTCCCAGCACCATTTATTGAACAGACTGTCCTTGTTCCACTGCATTTTTTTTTTTGCTCCTTTGTCAAAGATTAGTTGTTCATAGATATGTGGCTTTAATTCTGGGTATTCTATTCGGTTCCAAGAAATGGAAAAAATGTTTTGTTAAAGTCTCTTAAGGTTCAGAACTTTTCTATTTTAAAAAATAATTAATTTTTCTCTACCACCGTTTCTTATATTCCTTTTTCCCATCCCTCATGCTCCTTCTCAACGTTAATCTTCAGGATCTTTATTGATTTTCACTTTTGTGTGTGTGTGTGTGTGTGTGTGTGTGTGTGTGTGTGTGTTTTATATTATTGAATTGCATGCTATGCAAATGTTGAGTATTTTTTTAATAATTCTGACTTACTTTTCTACACATAATTCTCTCAAATCCCCCCATTGTGTTAAGAATGGCTGCATTTCATTCTATCCATGCCACAAAAATAAAAATTATTGATCCAGTCACCCATCATTGGACATTTAAACTGTTACCATGTTCTAGCAATTAATTGTAGTTAATGCTATAAAAATTATGGAACATATGGGATTCTGTGTTGGTGGTTCAGATTATTTGGATAGTTACTTGAAAGTGGCTCAGTGGTATGTTTGTATGGTGAGGTGGTATGTCATTGTGATTTTAACCTGCATCCTTTTTATTAGAAGTGACAGTGGATATTTTCACATATTTTTTGCCCTGTTGTGTATCTTCTTTTATGAACAGTCTTTTCCTGTTTGCTGTCCAATATTAACTGATTTGTTTATTTTTGTTATTGCATTGTACAAAATTTTACATATCTAGGATATTAATCCCTTATAGGTTACATATTGAGTAAATATTTTCTCATATTCAGTAGGACGTCTTTGTAATTGCCTTGTATTTTCTATATAGGAACTTTTAATCGTGAGGTAAAACCAACTGTTTATTTTTGTTTTTCCATAGGCACATGGGTTGAATCATGAAAAATACCTTTATCATTAACATCAGGAAACATATCACCAATGTTTTTGTATATGTGTTTTATCGTTGCAAGTTTTATATATAAATCTTTAATACATTTGGAGTTCAGAGTTATTGGATTAGCAAGTGACCTAACTTTATTCTTTGATGTGTGACTTTGTAATGTTGGCAACACCATTTATTAATTAAATGAATTGTCCTTTCCACGTTTTATGGTCATAGTTGTTTTATCATCAGTTAAACATTGATATATATGTGGGTTTATTATTTTTTTTTTAAGATTTATTTATACAAGCTGGGGTACAGGCCAGAGGCGTGGAGCAGCGAGAGGGTTCACCAGAGACAGAGTGGGGAGCAGAACAGGCAGATCAGAAATACACTGCTGAGGGGAGCAGCGGGTGAGCCAGGAGAGGTCTGCGGCACCATGTGGGACTCTTCCCGGCTGGGCGTCGAACCCGCATCGTGTGCTGCCGACAGCTCCACAGCACAGTGCTCAACCGCTGGGCCACCAGGGAGGCCCATATATGTGGGTTTATATCTGGAATTCCAATTTTATTTTATTCACACATGTATGTAATTTTGCAGCAATAACATTGTTTTTAATACTGTTGCTTTATAGTAAAGTTTGAAGTCGGGTAATAGATTTATTTTTCTACTTTTTTTTCTTCCTCAGGGTTATGATGCAATTCACATCCTTTTGTGGTTTCACACAGATTTCAATAATTTTTGTTGAATTGAAAAAATACTGCTGATATTCTGATGAGGATTACTTTAAATTTAAATGTCATTTTAGGAGGGATAGTTATTTTGATTATATTCATCCTCCCTATCCATGAGCATGGTTTATCCTTCATGTTTTTGTTGCTATCAAAGACCTTTAGCTGCATTTTTGAATTCTCATTGTATAAGTATTTTACTTTCACAGTTAGGCTAATTCCAACATATTTAGTTTTATTTTTGAAGCAATTATAAATTGAGTTATTTTCATAATTCATTTTGTTTCTTGTGCAACACTATTGTATTCGAGATGTGTCACTTTGTCATATTTATTGACTCTCGTAACTATTTGATGGAATCCTTTGAATTTTCTACATAGAATATCATATTGTCAATGGATAATGAGAGTTTCACTTATTTTCCAGCATTGATTGCCTTAATTTTTTGTGTTTTTCCAGTCAAAACCTCTTACATTATGTTAAATATCAGAAGGGGTAATACTATGTATCTTCTCTTGTTCCCTATCTTAAGTGGAACACGTATAATTTTTCACCATTAAGTATCATGATGGCTCTTGGTTTGTGACAAATAGCCTTCATTTTATTGAGAAAGGTTTCATCTATTCCCATTGTATTGAGAGATTTTGTTGTAAATGCATATTGAATCTTAAATATTTTCTACTCATTTATTAAATTTTCATATGATTTTATTTTTAATTTCATTGATATAATGTATTACATTAATTAATTTATGTATATTATATCATCCCTATACACCTGGGATAAATTCTACTTGACCATTGTGTAAAATTCTTGTAATATATTGTTGAATTCAAATTGCTATATGATATTGTGCTGATTTTTACATCAATGTGCAACAGGAATATTGTTCTATAATCTTCTTATACTGTCACTTTCTTTAGGAATTAGAGTAATGTTGGCATTTTGAAATGTATTAAAGAACATTCTAAAGTTAAGAGTTGAAATTTTAATTTAAGTGTCTATGAACATAATGGGGGTGGTGCTTGAGTACTGCTATAAAACTACAAAATTATCAATGCTCAATTTCTCAGGAAATGGTCATACTAGCATAAGAACTGGTTCTACATTTTTTTTTCAGTGCACCTCTGTTGTTTCAGCTTGCATATGAAGAAATTCTCCCATTTTCTTTGCTAATAGCACCTATTTTTCCTTTGAGAAAATCCTTTCACTCTCCATGATTGCTTTCAGTCTTGAATGATTGCTTAGCAAGGTCAGTCTCTACATCTCTTGCACCATGTGTGATATAACTAGGGCTTGATCTAAAGTTTCTGGTTCCTAGCAAAACCAATCTTAAGCAACACAGCACAAGGTCAGAAAACCATAGTAGCTGACAAATTGTAATGGTAGAACCATGAAGATATTATCTATGCCTGAAACACATGGGCCAGATTCATGGGCTAGTGACCTGTGCGATAATATAGGATCTGTATATCACACATGACTTAACAGCCAAGATCTTAAATAACTTATGTAACTCAACATAAAGAAATCTAACGAGCAAAAATCAAAAATGAGTAGAAGAGTTAAATACACCATCCTCCAAATAAGACATACAGATGACCAACAGGCACATAAAAAAAAAAAAATGCTCACCAAAGTAACAGTAATCAAAACCACAATGACATACCACCTTGTATCTGTGAGGATGGTAAACACAAACACACACACACACAAACACTATTGGTGGGAATGTAGACTGAACCATATGGTTCAGTCCATATGGGAAAGAGTAAGGAGATTGTTTGAAATGTTAAAAATAGATCTACTATATGATCCATTGATTCCATTCCTAAGTAGATAGTTAAAGACTTCAAAAATACTCATTTGAAGTTATATATATACATTAATTTCTCCATTGCAGCACTATTTATGTTAACCAAATTATGTAAACAATCTAAATGCCCCCAAACAAATTAATGGATAAAAAAGATGGGGTATAAATACACATTGTTAAAATTACTCATTTATACAAAAGATGAACTCCTGCCATTTGTTACAACTTGGATGTGCCTGGAGAGTATTATGTTAAGCAAAATAAGTCACTAGGAGAAAGATGATACCAGACAATTTCACTCATATTATGATACAGAGAAATAAAGCAAAAAACAGATGAAAGCCAATCAAAAGAAACTCTAGACTCTGACCATTGTATTGATCTTTCTGACAAGAAAGTTATTGGAGTGCAAGTGTGGATAGGGCACAATGGACTATGGTGTCAGACTACGGATACCTCGGTGATGGGTATGGTATTACACAGCTGAAGTGGTCTCAGCATGTACTTCTGAATCATATACAGTGTTTCTTGATTAAAAGAAAACAAAAACAACAGTATAATAACCAAACACAAGATACTTTCTCTGTAGCTTTCCACAATTGAACAGCAAGTAAACAGTCTATAATTACATGTAACAATGTAGAGAAATATCACAAAATATGTAGTGAAGTAAGCCAGATCCAATATAGAAAACCGATTATCCTGCCTAAAATGTTACATAAATTTAACAGAATTCCCATCAAAACACCAACAGTACTTTTCCCCAGAATTGAAAACTATTTAAATTTATACAGAGCCACAAAAGGCCTTGGGTTTTAAAAGCAACCCTGAGAATAAAGGTGATGCACATGATTTGGTATCATACAGAGGTGTGATGGTTTACTCCTAAAACTTACACTCTATTGTAAACAAATAGAGTAAATGAACTCCAAAGGATATGAGATTTTATTCTACTTCTAAAGGAACAAATATACTAACTATTTTATTAAATTCTGGCATAAGACACAAGATTTAAACGTCAGAGATAGAGGACTTTATTATGCAAAGGGTAAGTAGTAGCCAGAGAATAGCATTTTCATATGGCAGCTCCCTAAACCCCAATTCCCATAAGGTCTCATCTGCAAACACAGTAGGTTATGTTATAGGAGAGGTTTATTTTAGGGACACGGAGTCTTTTTCTTTTTTAATGAGCAGAAAGCATGCCTTTCTTTTGTTGTAAAAGGACACAGTATAGCAAGTTTTCAAGGCTGTAAGCCATAAGAAAAGACACTATCTTCCAAAGCTGATTGCTATAGAACCAAGCCTTCTTGAAAATATATTAAAAAATGAAGATAGTTAGCACACCTGCTTGCAAAACCTGTGAAAATGTGTTAGATCAATAGGAAATTATCTTTCAACAAACTTATTAATTATAGTGTTGCTCATATCACATATTCATGTGAAGTAGAGAAAAGAGAATGCATTCATTCTTTCATTGTTTGTGAAAATGACAACCCCCATGTTAAGCTGCTTGTCTTGAAATTTGTTCCTGACATTGATTGTATCTTCTAAATTTTGTTTGTTATTTTAAAATGTGTCATCCAGGGTTTCATTTCACTTTTCCTGCTCCAGTTCATTTTGAAATATGTGTTTAACATTTGTCAAATCTTTATAGTGATCATTCCCAATGAGGACAGCTGTGAACACTTGGCAGTAACTCAGCAACTTTTCAGTTGGTAAATTTTCCAAAGTTTGAGAATCTCAGGGGTCTCTTCTCTCACATATGCATTTTTTTTCTTTAGAAGAAATTTTCTATATTTTAATTGTATTTTTTATGAGGCAATGTTGTTTTTACAACACTATATATGATTTAAGGGTAGGTTCACACCTTGTCAGATGTATGTTATCACATCATGCCCACTAGCAAAGCACCCACAATCCTCTACCACACTCCATAAAATTTTTGTCATATAAATATTTCTTCATTACCTAATTTTGCTTCTTATATAAATTTAACAGAATCTATATAAGTTAACAACAAACAATCAACTTTTCATGCACATAAAAAATGCAACGTTATTTTATTTTCCAGACTAAAGATACATTTCCTGCCAATAAATTTTTAAAAGACATATACCACACCTGTGAGCAAAAGGCCATAATGACTTCAGTGAGGCAATGTCAGTACTTGTGTTACATGTCAAAATGCTATAGTAACACTTGCCTGTATTGAAAATTGAGGTTTCATTACAAGTTCTCTATTGTCTTAGAAAAAAAAGGTTAGCATATACAATATAACATTTTCAGTGTTTTCTCTTCCTATACCTATTCATTCATTTATCACTTATTTGTGGCTGGGCCCAGTTTGTAGTGTTTATTTCAGGCTTTACACTTAAATGTGAGAAACCCAAAGAAATCTGACTCTCAGCATAAATATCTACTGTATATTATTGGGGCAGGAGTGGGCCCAAGATAATAGCGTAGGGAGAATTTGCTCTTATATCCTCCCAGGATCACAAAACTACATCAACTATGGACTAATCTACATATGAACTCTGAAACCTGGAGGAATAGATTCCACAACAATGAATAAAAGGCAGCACCCTGAAAGATAAGACATACAGAGAGATGCTCTTAGCATGGAAGAAACCCACTGCAGGGCAACTAGATTAAATTAGGAAGAAATCTTCAAGTTGCAGAAATCTTCTCTGAGGAGCAATGGGGAAGAGATGTGCCTAACATGTAGCACCCCAACCCTATAATTTAGCATGGTGTAAACTGAGTCATGAAACCCCGTATTGCAGGCCAGAGGGAAGTGAGTACAGAAAAGACAAGACTTGATAACATATGGTACTCTCAAAAATCAATGGACAGCAATAAACACCAGGAGGGTATTTAAGAGGAAGAGGGCATATAAAGATATATAAGGAAATGTGGATGGGAAAATAATAACTTCAAAAAATAAATATAAATATTTGGCTTGGCTAGTGTGTTTGCACATGTTTGTGGATGTAAATACCAATTATTGTTTTAAACATTCATCATATCTTGTTTTTCCCTCTGAGTTTAGGACTTGTCACAGTTGATGTTTGAGGGGTACTACTCATTTTATGCAATGGGGTCCTTCACATTATTTTTCTATGGAGAACTGGTAAAATAAAATCATGGATTATGTACAGCAATTTGCATCTTTATCACTGTCATTTTTATCAATTCTGACATTAATAGAGTGCTTTCTATGCTGTGGCCATATTAACAAGCTCTTTATATACATATATATATATATCATCATACTTAGTCTTTACAGCAATATTATTAGTCAGATTCAATTATTACTTCCATTTTATACAAAGTAAAATTGAGATTATTTATTATATTTAGTGATTATTATTTCTCATTGTTCCAAATTTTTATGAATGTCCATCCAATATGGCTGCTTTCATTGATCTTTAGCTACTAAGCCAATAACTGATGCTAAGTATTTTATCCTGTTATTTGAAATGCAGTAAATTTCAGAAAATCAGAGGCACCCATAACTAAATGGGTGTACCCCCCACCCTGTCCCCCTTCATGAGCAATGATTATTATGATTTATGGAATCTTTCACCAACAACATATAAACAATAAAATCATAAAAATCCCTTCAGGTCAAAATTTATCTTTAACAATACTGTTTTCAAAGATAACTATTAGTGTGTAAATGCAAAAGCTCAGCCTGTGTCTGAATGCAAGAGCTAATATTTACACATTACGTTCCAGTTTAACTGCATGAGTGTCACATTAACCCTCACAGTTTGAAATGCCCCAGTGTTCTTTCAGGGTAAAACAGTTCATACACCACTGAACATTATTACCTCTGAGAGACATAATAATTTTAGGAAATGAACCATTAAATTAGGATTTTTTATACAGGTTTTGCTGCATATCTATGCTATTGATTTTTCTATGAAATGAGTCATTTAAGAATACAAGGAGTAAAAGTTACTTATAGACATATTAGAAAAACAGTTTTCTTATAACCTGACAGTAAAAACGTGAGATACAAACTCTATCCAATGCAAGTATAACAACAAATGATAGAACACTACCTCTGGCAAAATGGTGACAAAGGCATAACCTATTGTTGATAGACTGCCAGTGCACTTTTATCTAATCTGCATTTAATTTGTGAAAGTTTTCTATATATTTTTTAAAGATTTCTTTACTTATCCACACAAGCTGGGGTGCAGGGCAGAGGTGCAGTGGGTGAGAGGATTCACCAGAGAGAGAGAGGGGAGCAGAACAGACAGATTGACTGAAATACACTGCTGAGGGGAGCAGTGGGCGGGACAGGAGAGGTCTGCTGCGCCATATGGGAAGCTCACTGGCCTGGGATCCAACCGGTGCCACAGTGGACATGGACAGCTTCACAATGTTGCAACCCAACCCGTTGCACCACCAGGGAGGGCCAAATATTAGATTTACTTTCTACAAAGAAAACTTTCTCACAAAGAAATTATAGCAAAATAGATGTCTACATATTATAAGCTAAAAACATATACAGTTCCTCAAAGGTAAAGAAACCATTAAATAATGGTATCAGTGTAATTTAATCATTAAGTTTTGCACAATATGTTAATTAGGTTTGCATTCAAAAAAACCTAAATGTTATGAAACTGAAAATACATTACTAAGATACACTGTAACAAATTAAATATGTTCACTGTCTTGATGTTTTGAAAAAATATGTAAAATTTGCATCAAAATTTTTGGTCAGTTTAAACACATCATTGCTAATGAGTCCAGTAAAAAATTAAAGCCCATGTACATTTTCAGTAAGCAAAGAATTAAGATTTTTTTCTAAGATGAAGACCACGTGAGCCATGATTTTCAGGAATTCCTTGATTTTCTATCTCCTCACATTAGAGAAAGACAATAAAAGACAGCGCGGGAGTGCCACCAGCCCATTTTCTTTATGAAGAAAAACTAGAAGTTAATTAATTATAATTTAGACTACATTTCTAATTTTTCAAACCCATTCTATTCTAATCTACATACTTTTTTTATTTTCAAACATTTTTCTGTTTTTCTTTTCCTCTTGACTTTGAAGAGTTAGAAATTTCAACTTTAGTCCTGCATAGTAATATAATTTTACATGATTTAGAGTAACATGCATAATTTTATATCTACCTTTATAGTATTCAAAATGTGTTAATAATTTCTACCCTCTTGTAATTTTTACCCTCTTGCCCCAGGGTCACAGATACATGCAATTCTGTAACAATGTGCTAAGCACATTGATATATTATCTCTAATTCTCACAATAGCATTGTTATGATGTAATATATCATTGTCATAGATGCTGGATCTAAAATTCAGTGTCTAGTTGAATTGCTCAAATTCACACAGACATTGAAAGTTGGAAATGTCATTCACACTTTTAAATTCAAATATTTGCATCTCCAAAGTCTGAGCTATTTCCAATATACATGAAACAGCCTTGAATAAAGTAAAACAGCAATACAAGAAAAATACAAGGCTCAAGGATGTTCCTCATGAAGGAAGACATCTGTGGCATATAGAAAAGGGAACAGAGGCTTTGTAATCTTTCATGTTTGTTTTTGAATCTTATTCCTACCATTTATTAAATACATAATCTTCAACAAGTTTCTTGGCAGCTAAGCCTCAATAGTTCTTCAGGGAGGATGGTGAGAATAATGTACCTGCTCACAGAATTACATTGATAATTAAATTGAAAATCCATGTAAAAGTTGCTGGCATAATGCCTACCAGAGAAGACATCCAATCTTTTTTCTTTCCTTTCTTCATTACTTCACAAAGTTAAGGGATTGATTTTAGGTGTCAGGTCTTAAAGTATAAAGGACCATGGTATTTTCTTTTTCCCTATTATTGCCTACCCAAAGGCACTGAGTAAATGGCCAGGATGAAGAGACCTACATATTGACTAACTTCTGCTCCTAAATCATTTACAAACAAGTTCTCCATTCTCCCTTCCTCCACTATCCTTTGGTTACTCCTTGGAAAGCAACTACTTGGGGAAAGTAATTTGGTACTATCAATCAAAATGTATAACAGGTACACACTGGAACAAATCCATTTCTAGAATCAGAAGAAAATAAATATTTTCTGTCAAAAGAGAGATGGACAAATGTATTTACTAAAGTGTTGTTTGTAAAAGAAAAAATATTAGAATTTAAATTAATAATGACATTGACATATTTGCTGTCAGTTCAGCATCACCCTTCTTTATCTAAACTCTCACCTGTAAGATAGTGGAACAAGTTAAGAGCTATCTTTCAAAGACTCCCAGAGTGCCAGTAGATTGCCCAATGGAAATTATTTGAAAGAGATTTAGGATGTGAAATAGTGTGATAAGCCATTATTTTCTGATGTAGCTAAGGATAAGCACAAGGGCATTGGCAGACAAGAAAATGAAGACTTAGAGTTTTGCCAGTAGTATACAAGCAAATTTCTGAGAATTAACTGCTTTTATACAATAGGCAACCCAGATCTGTATCATCAGCTCACCTGCTCAGCCTACACTTCCCTATATCCTTATAGTGAGATTGGGACCTGTCTAACCTTTGCTTCCCCCACCTTTCCAACTATTGCATAAGCCTCTAATTCCTTGTATTAAATTCTTTCCCACTCAAAACTCTTAGTGTAGTTCCTGCAAAATTCCCACCACCAATTCACCCGTGCACCATCACCATAGTGATGTCCCTTGTGCTCTTCCCGCCCCTGTTTTGATACCTCTCCCTTCCCCTCCCCTACAGAATGTCTTTGATTTATAGTTGCCTGTTAATTTTGTTTTTTTATTTATTATTATTATTATTATTATTATTATTATTATTATTATTATCATTATTATTATTTTGATCCCTTATTTGGTTCCCCTATATTCCGCAACAATGCTATAAAGTTAGAAATCAACCATAAAAACAATAATGGAATATATTAAATCATGTGGAGACTAAATAAAATGCTTAAAATTCTTAAAGTCTATTTTCTGACAGAACTCTAATTTGTAGATATTGGGAGATAATTTCCCAGGAGCTTGTTATTTCTTTATAAACTGAACAAAGATTGTGAGAAGAACTAGAAGGAAGTAGGACAAAGGCACAAAAGAGATGACGATTATGCTCATTATTTTGACCTTGATGATGGTTTCATGGATGTACACTATGTCAAAACTTAAATTGCATATTTTAAATATACAGAATGCATTATGTCCCAGTTATATTTTCAAAAGTCTACATACCGTAAAAGTAACCTATAGCCTCTAGTAAGACAAAATCCATGGTAAATATAATTTCAGAATAACAGTATTTCAGTTGGGAAGTCGTATTGCCATTCTCATAAATTTTGAATGATCAGAAGCAAAACTCAAGCAGAATAGATGAGCATTAATTCAAGTTCATCTTAAATATTTCTACAAAATTACTTAATTTTTACAGCTCATTCAGAGTGCTGTTAATCTTGATTTTAACTATTAAATACATGAATTTACTTATAAAGAAGATTGAAAATATATCATAAAACACTGAATTTTGTTTTGACTCTAGGTTTTTAAATTCCCTATAGAAAATGTATTCTTTTCACTATCTTTCCTTTATAATATCTAAGGTCCATTATTCAATATTTCCACCTGTCATTTATCATGAGTTATTTTGATATCCTTACTATGTTAAAAACCATGATTTTTAAGAAAAATTATATCCAAATCAATTTTCCCTGGTCCTACCGATGCAACCAGAAATGCAGGCTTTGCACTACCACTGCCATATGAGCCATTTGCTTTGCAGGTTGGTTCCTGTGACACACAGATTTCAACTGCACAGCAGCCACCCTACAAACCCTTCATGCTGTCTCACTCTTCTCATCTGGCCTGACCCAGCATGAGAATATGACAGAGGTGGACACAAACAGCTGGTGCAGAAAGCCCAGTTGCCCAAGCTGGCAAAGCCCCATGGTATTGCCATGGTTATGAAGAATGTGACAAGCTGAATGACCTTCTACATAATGAATAAATAAACCACTTTGAGGTTGTAAGAATGTAGTTAAGGCATGCTGTTTTTCCTGGCTGTTCATTAATTATGTTGAGCAGAAGACATCAGCAGTTAAGAAGAAAGAGATAGTCCAAGCTTACCATGAAGAAATAGAAGAACTAGAAGCAGCATGTCAGGATGTGCTGAGCCTGCTGGAAAAATTCTGTGGTTGCAGTAGGGATTTTTATGTAGCCTATGCTCTTAGTTTAGGTTTTGGATATTTTCTATTTCATCTGTTTTAGTTTTGTATGTCTTTAGGTCTACATTATCAGTCAAGGTATAATTTAAATCCCAAACTGACAAACTTAGAGTAAAATAAATATTTACCCTTATATTTTAGGTCTGCCAATTGTCTGAAGTCTCTGACTACTTGCAGTATTAACATCAAATTGCAGTTTACATTAGTTCTACATTAGTTCACACTCAAATGTAACATCAATTTATTGATTGTGTCATTTTCTTTGTTAGTTGTCTTGAATTTACTTCTATATTCAATCTTATCCTGTTTACTTTCAAAAATAAAAAAAAAACTCAGATGTTAAAATGAACATGAGAAGTGAAAATGATTTATTTATCTTTCTTAAAAACACCTTAGGTTTAATTTCATTTGAAACTTGAAAAAATCCAATAAAGTTATACTATACTTCTATGAACCTTCATTATAAACCAAATCTATCATGTTAAAAATTGTATGATCAGAATAATGGCTAGGTTGAAGTTTAATTAAAAATTTATAGGGCCTCCCTGGTGGCATGAGGGGTTAAGTCTTAGCACTATCAAACTACTGGCAATTACCGCAGCACAAGTTCAATCCTTGGCAAGGGAGCTAACCCACATGGTGCAGCAGACCTCTTCTGTCTCACCCACTGCTCTCCTTAGCAGTGTATTTAAGTAGATGGGTCAGTTCTGCTCCCCACTCTGTTTCTGGTGAATCTTCTCACCTCCCACATCTCTAGCTTATACCCCAGTTCTTATATGCATAAATAAATAAATCTTAAAAAAATAAAAAATTATAACAGAATAACACTATGGATAAGATATTTAATACATGTGTCTCCTGATGAATTCTCTGATAAGCAAAAACATTTGCACCTGCATAGATGAAATTAAATAACTGATCATCAAAATTTGGGTGTGTCACTTAAAATATAAAACTACATCATTTAAGATATTAAAGTATATTTTAAAAACAAGCACATTACTGATAAAACTCAGAATATCGAAATCATAAATTCTGCCCTAAGAAAAGAATGGCTTTTTTTTCATGGCAGCTAATAACAGAGCATTTGTGACTGAACATCACAAAACAAATTTGAACACTGGCATGGTCATGGGTCTCCTGTATTTTCAACTTTTGACATCAAAGATATCGCATTATGTGGGATATCAGGTTTAACTTTTTCCATTATGATTTTTTTTTTACTTAATTTACTGTTATATACTTTTACCAAATGTTATGAATAAACAAAATCAAATTACCTTTTGTTAATGTTTTTTGTATAATCAAAGTGAAATTTCAAAAGAGAAATAAAATGTCAACACTGAAAATTTACCAGACTTTTAATATTTTCAATATCCTTTTCAATATTTATTAAAATTCCATGTTATACTGGTAATATTCTATATATTTGACAAGTTGGAATGATTTAGATGAAAACTACAGTGGAAAAATTTACTAAAGACTTATTTGTTTATGCATACAAGAGCTGAGGTATAGGCCAGAGGAACAGGTACAGGTGAGTAAGAGGATTCACTAGAGACAGAGTAGGGGGCAGAACTGGTGGATCCACTGAAACACACTGCTGAGGAGAGCAGCAGGTGAGACAGGAGAGGCCTGCTGCGCCATGTGGGACTCAAACTGGCCGGGGATTGAACTAGTGCTGCAGTGGCTGCTGATAGCTTCATAGTGCTGAGATTTAACCCCTTGCACCACCAGGGAGGTTCCACAGTGGAAATATTTTTAGTTCTTTGTTTTGCGAAGGTAAAATTACAAGTGATGGAGTAATGGGAAAATGTTTTTTTATCTTTCTTGCATAGCTTCTTTCGTAAAATACTCCTTCCTAATCTATTTTTTTGGGGTGAGACTGTTTTCACAGTGACAGAATGTGATCAGGTACCTAAATACATGACCCTTTCCGATCCTTTAGTGCAGTGACTGGTCAAACGATAGGTACTAGAAACAAATAGCTCCTTAAATTGTTCCCTAAGTATTTATGTATGATGGTAGAGAGAGCCCAGGCTTAACTGGAATATAAGTGACAAGAATCAAAATTTTAAATTAAGAAAAGCCACAGATTTTTTCATGTGGAGAGAGACTATCAAAGAAGCTGAGTCAACACAAGAACTTGAATAAAGCAGAAAGGGATTCAGAATAATAATAATAATAATAAAATCTTTCTTAAGATGGTTTTTATTTTCTTAAAATAATGAAATCCTAGAGAATTTGATTAGAGAATGTTAAAAGATTGATCTCCAAGGAATGATTTTCAAATATTTTATTTACATTTGAAATGCAAAGCTTCTCCTTCCTCTAAAATAAAATAATTTAAAAATATATTTATGTTTACTCTGTAAATCTTTATTTGTGTATTCAATAAATAATTGCTGAATTCCTACCATGTGGTGAATCATTTTGGATATCTTAATGGACAAGATAGATACCAACCCCTGGTTCACAAATTTATTTTAGTTTTATAGAATAAATATGTGAGTACAGACCAATATGAATAAACTATATTATAAAATATGAATAAGCCATATTACACAACTATAGAGAAGCAGTATCTAAATAGAATTTAAGAGTAAAGACAGGTGACATGTATATAACATTCAAGGGAAAACTATAAGATCTAAAATAATGATGTTATCAGAATCACATGGTTTTGCTTGTTTGCATTTTAGTTATTTTCTTTTTAAGTTAGAACCGCTCAAAACATTGGAACCTACTTTGTTTTCGCATGGTTTGCTAAAATGCAATATATTCAGAGTAAGAATATAAACAATGTTTCGCGAGCAATAACCCAGGAAGAATGCAGATCGTCTCTAGAGACCACAGCATCCCATACGATCCTGCCAGCCACATGCAGAGTGAGACCTACAAGTCTGTAGACCAGTGAGGAGGGAAAGCCCATGTTCAACAAAAGCCCCATTTACAGCAATGGGTCTCAAAGAAAATAACGTGTAGAATGAAAAACATAGTAATGGCCACAAGCCCTAGGATAAATGATAAATACAAAAGGTGAACAAATCTTTAGAATCCAATATCAAAGGCACAGAAAATATGTTCACTTTATATGATGGAGTTTAAAATGGCCATGATAAAGAAATTAAAAGAAATAGAAGAACAAAAACATAAGTTAAAAAAATTAATGTCCTTAGAAGTAAAATCAGTGAACAAAAGATAGAAATTTAAACTCTAAATAAGAAAACAATAGATATTCAGGGTAAAAGACAAATAGAGGTGATGAAATATTCAGGTAAACTGATGGAAGTAGAAGAGTCCAAATGGAAGAGTGAAACAGTGTACTTGAGGACATGATGGACATATAACCTGGGTAGAAAAGGAAAAGAGAAGTGAGCTTAAAAAAATAAATAATGACACATACAATTATCCAATTCTATAAGGAAAGATAATATAAAACCAATAGGTATATCAGAGATGGAAGAGAGAGTGAAATAGATGGAAAACATACTTAAAGAAATAAGAGGAAAGCTTCCCAAAACTAGAGAAGGGATTAAATATACAAATATAGGAAGATAAAGATTCCTGGGATTCCTAAATAAAATGAGAAACTACACTAAGATATATGTAGTGAAACTTCCAGGCGGTCAAAACAAAGAAAGAATACTGAAGCTGGCAAGGAAGGCGGGAGGATGAAGCAGATAGCCTATAAAGGTACCCCAATCAGGCTAACATTGGACTTCTCTATAGAAACAATACGGGCAAGGAAATAATGGAATGAAGTATTCCAAATGTTTATTGATAAAAACTGCCAGCCAAGAATATTCTATCCTGCCAGGCTCTATTTGAGATAAGAGGGAGAATTAAAAACCTTCTCAGTCAAAGAGAAAATGAAGGAGATTGTAAATACTAGACCACATTCCAAAGAATACTGAAAGGGACTTTCACAAATAAACTGAAGAGGAAAACACACAAAGAATTATTAAAGGGAATAAACTGAATCACAAAAAATTGAAAAGAAAATGCCAGCAACAGATATTCATATATCAATAATTACTCTAAATGCAAATGGATTAAACTCACAGGTTAAAAGACACAGAGAATATGGTTGGATAAGGAAACAAAATTCAACTTTCTGGGGTCTCCAGGAGTCACACCGAAACTCCAATGATAAACACAGGCTAGAAACTAGATACTACAAACTAATACTAGAAGCTAATACTACAAGCAAATAAGACCCAGAAGAATGCAGGTACAGACATATTTATTCAGACAAAATTAATTTCTAGTTAAAAATGGTAGCAAAAGACTAGGAGGGACACTATATAGTAATTGGAAGATAAATATATATCACAGAGACATAACACTCATCAACATATACTGACCAAGAGAGGGAATACCAAAAACACTAAGCGATTACTATCAACTCTGAAAAGATACTGTGGCTGGGGGTGGGGGGGTGGGGGGCGGGGGGCATTTTGTGGAGACTTTAACAACTCATTCACTCTAATGGACAGATCAACCAGACAGAAAATAAACAGTGATACAATATGCTTAAAAAAAGAATTAGATCACATGGACCAAACAAACATTTCCAGGGTCACTAGACCAATTTTTCTCAGGTGTACATAATACATTCTACAATAGACCATATACTGGGTCACAAAACAAATATTAACAAATTCACAATGATTGAAATCAAATCTAGCATTTCCCAGACTAGGAAGACCTCAATCTAGAAATAATTTTTTTTTCAAAGTAGAGAACTATTGGAAAATTGGCCTTAACTTAAAAAGCATTTAACTTTAACTTTTGGAATTCTATTTCAAATCTGAAAAAACATCAAAAAATGGGTATTAATGGAATAAATATTCCCATATTTGGAAATATGGAAAGCAGATGTCTTAATAAATAGAAATAGTATCACTTTTCGCATCATTAGCTCTTTGCAATAATGAGAAGAAAAATTGCAATTATTAAATATTCCAAATATTTTGGTTATTGTTCCAATTTATAAAGGCACAAATAATTACTAATATTGACTACAAACCATTTGTTTATTAGAACAAGTGCTCAATAATCTGTGGTTTTATATATATTTCAATATGCTATTTTCAGGAAAAAAGTTTCAAGAAATGGGGATTTTATTGTGGGATTAGACAGGTTCTGGGTATTACAATGTGGACATCAATGTAACTAGTCTTTATTTTGCCTATCAAAACATTTCTCTAGAAATTTAATAAGTTTGCTGGAAAGGTTACAGGAAAGTTTCCTGATTTCATTAAATTTATACATTGACAAGCTGTGAAATTAATTTATGAGAAATTGATAGCAATACAAATGATACTTACCTAAAATCAATATAAATTACTCCTGTCTATAGCAGTCTAAATGAATGCTCTCCATTATATATGTGAATGACATATGTATGGTAGAAAGAATATATCTAAATAATTTAATTTATTACCCTGCAAAATATTATTTTGGTATCTATTAGGAAATTTATTTCAACATTCCCTGAGAGACTATATAAATCTCAGCTTTTCAAATTCTCCTTTTAACTAGTTTTAGCAGCTTATTATCTCATTAACAAATTAATTGAATAAAATCATTGACTTTGTTATTTTATATATGTAACAATTGCCTTCAACTTTTGAAATTTATACTTTAGTAAAGTATAATATAACTTTGTTAAAATAATTTGTTATCAATGTATCTCTGAATTATTGTTTTAATTCAGTGGAACATCTAAATGGACATCACTCTTAATGAGTCATATTTTTATTTGTAAAATGGAATAATAAGAGGAAATAAAAAAAAGCATCATGATGTGAGACATTTAAAAAGAGTGATGTCCATTTAGATGTTCCACTGAATTAAAACAATAATATGGAATAGAAAAGAACACAAGGGACCATGGAGATGGATCACGGGTGAATTGGTGGTGGGCTACCCAAGGGGAATGCAAAATGTAAAAGACATAAATAACAATAAAAATATATATTAAAAATAAATAAATAAAAAAAAATAAAAGAGTAGCTGCATTTAACTTAATACCTGACACACAGTAGATGCTAAATATGTTATTTTCATCACTGACACAAATAATCAGGATTTCATTTGGAATTAATATGCCATTGGAATGTCTGTAAATATAGAATTAAGGCTGTAAAAATCATTGCTTTACCATCTCATTGTTATTCAAACACCTTTACGTTATTTTCATGACTGTTTTTGAAACATGTCTATACCTTATTAATCAGTATTAAATGTGAGACATGCTTTTCATAAACTGGGAAAAATATATAATAACAACAAATGTTGAAATACTGTACCATGAAGGTTTTTTTTTTTTATTTTGAAAAATCTGTTTAGAAAAACTTTTAAGGTTCAAGTAAAAATTACTCTAAAATATGTCTAAGTACATATTTCATAGTATGGTATACAATTTTGGCTTTAGGTCTAATTAATTGGATATTTGATATTTATATTAGCATCTGTTATTAAATACAGCATTGCATGACATACATTGTTTGATATATTTCAAATAAACCTATTAGGTTTTATTGTTGCAAAACAAGTTATCACAAAAGCAATGCCTTAAAAAACAGATATTTTTCTACTAATACTACTGTTGTTTAGAAGTTCTTCAGTGGCAGCATTTTGCTCATACTATCAAAAAAAAAAAATTGAAATCAAAGTGTCACCTGGTTGGCTGGTACGGTTCTCTTGTAGAGTTTCTGTGGGGGAAAAAAATCATTCCCAAACACTGTCAATTTCATGCTGTTAGGAAATTTAAGTTCTTTTAGACTAAAGCAATTGAAATCCTCATTTCCTTGCTAGTTAGTTCTCAATGGAAAATCAGAAACTAGAGGCTACTTCATTCTCAATCATAAAAGTAAAAATACGGAAAATCGTTCCCATGCTTGGAATCTCTGAGTTCATTCTATGCTGACTTCTAGATTCAAACTGAATATTCTCTCATGATTTGACCAAGCAACCATGGACATTCAGCCTACTTTATGGTCAACGGTTTAGAATATTAATTGCAGTTAGTATGTACAATACTAACATACCCATCCCCTAGGAGATCATAATATATATGTATTTATGTACACATACACATTGTTTATTAATAGAAATCTTAAGAGACACTATTTGAATCCTGCTTACCACAGTGATATTTTTCTTAGTTGGCATTATTATAATTTTAATTTGATGTTGTATATGTGTGTATTTTAAAGTATTAGTGACAGTGATGAAAAAAAGTACTCCTATTAAAAGTAAACTGTTCTATATTGCAAAGAGGACATGAATTACATTTTATTACTAAAAATGTTTTTATTTAAAATGTAAAAGGCTCCACTTTGATATTTGAAAAAAAAATCTGTTTTTTTTCTTGATTATTTTCTTCCATGGTTGATTTTTATTCTCTTATATTTAACTGAAACTAAACTACATATGTGCTAGAAAATGACATAAAAATGTGTTCTCATTTGAAAATTATGACCTTTGAGAGAGACAAGTTTGAATGAAAATCTATATTCAGGCTATTTCTCTGCAAGAAGAAATATTTAAAGATTCAACCTTCATGAAGATATAGTTTAACATTTTAGCACACTAGCAAGAAAGTATACCTTTCCTTTTCTTTATATCTTTAAAAATATTTTGAACATATACCTAATGCACAGAAGCACACATCTGTTCAAATATCATATTTACAAATATAAAAAATATGAAAGAATATAATACAGTGAATATTATTGAAAAACAATGAGTAGAAGATGGTATAGTAGTTAAGAGTTAATGTGAGGTAAAATAAAGGAAATAAAAGCTAAAACCACAATGAAAAATAATTCCGTACAGTTAAACAATACATTTGAAAATAGTAAAATGCTATTTAATGAAAACTTGTGATTACCCTATCAATCTAGGTAATTTCTTAAGAATTAAAAGTAGTGAGATTACATATTAGTCAATTTTTCATAGATTATATAAAAAGGTTGCATTTTATTCTCAACCATGAATTAACCAGTTAATCAGATCAATCTTCTATTTTCATTCTTGAGGTTTTAAAGTTTGAACATTATCAATAACATAATAATACCTGAAAAATCTTTTTCAAGTATGCATGTGTCCTACAGATACTTTCCAAGTTTGAATTACAGTTATTTGATCAGATGGTAAGAGAGCAGCATGAGAGAAAATCCTGTCATTGATTTAATTCAACTGACTCATCTGATAGGTTCTTAATTTTACCTTAATGTTAACTCGCTGATAAATAATTGCTATTCTAACATTACTTAGTATTTGAGAGTTTATAAAATGGTTTAGTCATTATTGTATTTGATTTTTATATTAATCATGTGCAGTTTTAGTCCCATGTAACAATAATTTACCAAAGCTTGTTCTACTTGTTACACAGAAATTCAAGAGTCAGCAAATTTCCCCTTTCCCAAATTTATAAGGGACACTCTGGCATTCCTATATAGGATAAAAAAAACAAAATTATGCATTCACAAAACTGAACAATTCCCCATAAATAATAGCTACCTTATAAGATACTATCATAGTACATATGCACAAATAAAGAATTGCTAACATTTTTACCAAAATTTTACAACGAATCCCTAATTTCACTAAAAACGCCTTATTTTGTAGCAATGCACAATTGGAAGGGGTCTTTTTCCCCAGACAGAACTTGGCAGGCTTTCCCTTCCTATTTGTGTGGTTTTTTTAAAAGATTTATTTATTTATGCATACAAGCTGGGGTATAGGATAGAGGTGTGGGGTGGTGAGAGGATTCACCAGAGACAGAATGGGGAGCATCCACTGAAGTACACTGCTGAGGGGAGCAGTGGAACAGCAGGAGTGATCTGCTGCACCATGTGGGAATCTCCCTGGTCAAGTATCAAACTCCTGCTGCAGTGGCTCTGGATAGCTTCATAGTGCTGCACTTAATCCAGTGCGCCACCAGGGAGGTCCCTCCCTTCCTATTTGTGACAAGGCAAATATGCCAAAGCATTTCTAAATTCCAGGACTACACTCAGCTTAGATCCAAGCCAGGGTATCCCATCCTCTAATTAAGCCAAATGCCCTTATCCAAACTCAACTCAAGCTACTGTTGAGGGAAATGAGATGTAAAATACTTTGGTCTAAAAGGACGTAACTATTTTGATCAAGGTCACAGAGAGTAGAAGGAAGACCTGGGACCCATATTTTCTGTTATCAGAATCCATGTTATTTTCACTAGTTTTCCCTAAAATAATTCTTGGCAATCCTTCAATACTAATAATATATAACCTTGAAATATTTTGCACACACATACAAATATACATACTATGCTTCCCACTTTAAAATGTATGAAACAGGACCTCCCTGGTTGCGCAGCAGTTAAGCTCTGTGCTGTGGAGCTGTCAGCAGCAGAGAAGCAAGTTCAAAGGCGGTCCTGGAGATTCCCACATGGCAAGGCAGAACTCTCTCTCCTGCCTTACCCACTGCTCCCCTCAGCAGTGTATTTCCCACGATCTGCCTGTTCAGCTCCCTACTCTGTCTCTGGTGAACCTCTCACTGCCACACGCCTCTGGCCTGTACCCCAGCCTGTACGCAAAAATAAATAAATCTTAAAAAAAAAAGTATGAAACGTGCATGAAGTTAAAACTAACCAAACAAATCTGAACCAGGTCTTAATTTTTCTATCTAACAAAGATTACCTCATTAATCTGTATACCTAATGAATGTCCCTAACACAAATGCTGTCTTGAATTGGTCTTTTAAACATCTTTTATCATCAAATGAAAGATAACAATTTTTTCTTTTACATATGTTCATAGACAAATTGTTTAAAATGTTAATTTTATAGAAGTAATTTTGAGGTACTCTAAATCTATAGTATAAATTATAGTTATATACGTGCATATATATATTCACTAACCTATTTGTTGTTTCATAATGTGCAACTGTTGAATTAGCATTTTAATGAAAAATATGCAATCTATCATATAAGATATTAGATTTTTGCAGGTTATCAATAACTAAAATATAATTATTTTCAATGAAAAGGTCTTTCTAGCTAAGTCCTTGTAAACATAGCAAATAATTAAACAAAGTTCACTTTTTCAAAAGGATTCTGTTAAGCATAACATCTCATTTTAAATCAAATGGATTTTTAAGTGAAAGTAATATGTATGGACAGTTCTCACTGATAAAGGCTAATATGTGTTATATGTATTAATTGAAATTTAAATATTTTTTAGTAAATTTCTATTACTTGGTTCTTTACTATTTTTAATACAGTGTGCAACACAGAAAATTGAGATGTATTTATTCAGGGCCCTTGTGAGGAAGGATTAATCCAGAAGGTTTGATACAGGTTATACTGCATCAGTCTAACCTACTATTTTCAGGAAAGGCTTATCTTTAGGGCTTCCCCACAGCCAGTCCCTGGGAGATGAGTTCTGAGTCCCCGGAATATTTTGTCTGATACAAGTGTCTTAATATGTCCTAGGCAACAAAGTGCCCTGGTTTGATCATATTTAAAATAAGGATGTGATTTAGAGTGAATACTTGGTGTTTGCTCTTGGAGGACTGGAGTCTAAATAGCTCAGGTCAGCCACAAAGGCACCATATACCTAAGTGTCTGACCTGCAATAAAATCCTTGGACATTGAGGCTTAAGTGAGTTTCTCTGATTGACAGCACTATACATTTTACACAGCATGAGACTGGAGTCCAGAAAGGTTAAATACTTTTTTCTGAGGACACATAATAAGCAGAAGAAACTGCAATTGACCTGAAGTAGTTCAGCATCAGAAAGAGTCCATTAGCTACACAAGTGATTTAATTTACAATATTCAATGGAATAATTGTGTGCGTGTGTGCATTTATATGCTTTAAAAAATAGTGTAACAGTTTTCCCTGTACCCCAATAAACAGAAAGACTAAGTGAGGCACAAAACAAGCCTGATATAATTTTCTATGTTGAAATTATTGACTTATAAAAATCTACTGCAAACTTTATTTTTATTTTCTCTAACTATTAATTATGAATTTTTTCTCTGGATTGACAAAATGGAAAAGGGAAAAACTATATAGTAATTCAATTTGTACAACTATATAAAAGTTTACTGATCTATTTTTTTTTTTACAATCCTTCTTCAAAATGAATTGTTTCCTCTAGTCTCCATGCAGAATCTTTATTTGCCAAATTGTCCAAAAAGTCCAAACATGTGATGAACTGAGTCGGAAAATAAATTACCTCTTAAAAGCTTGAGTTTAGAGGTTCACAAAAATTTTTTTCTGTGAATTTTCATTTCTGAAACCCACAATTCCCCCCAGGTGTTGTATATTAGTATTTTATGTCATGTATTAATTATATATTACTTTTGAAAATAGCTGTGGGATATGAGTAGAGGGAGGTATGGGTAGCCTTTCTGAAAAATTATACATTAGCAGATGTATATCACATGAAGTAGATTAATATGGTAATTGTCTAAATGGAAAAGCATGACAAGCAATTTCAAGCTATTAATGAAATCAAGAATCCCAGTTCTAAAATAAAGACGTGATTTTATGGCACTGGTAACTAGAGTTTTGCCCTTGCCACTTTGTCATTTTGTGTAGTAATTGCTCCCATTGGAAAAAAAAAATGTTAGATCACAACACAGTAGATTTACATCCACATTACTCAAAACAAATGCACTCATTGAAAGAATATTAGTGGGTCTGTTAAGATTGTATAAAACACAAGCAAGTAAAACCCTTCAAAAATATTAGTTGAGTATCTTAGTTTCAATATTAAAACAGGATAATTTTAACAATGGCAAATTTGTAAATTTGATATACAAAATTTAATTTTCTCTGAGACCTAACATTGAAAATAAGCATTATCAGTTTTTCAGAATTGTATACCTTAAAAAATGTAATTTTTTTTTATGTAGGAAAGATGTTATTTATTTTCTTGATGAAAATTTTCAGTTAATTAGCTTTCCATTTCAAAAATGAACAGTTGCAGCAATATATGTCCATTACTTTTACAAGCAATTAAAATGTGGAGATTATAGCTATTTTCCCATATCACTAGTATAAATGTTTTACATTGTATGTAATATATGTAAAGTTAGAATATTTGCATTACCTATCCAGGGTTCCCTATTCTTAGATAATAACATCAATAAAATAAATTATGTATTTAAAATTGATTTTGCTCAATGCGTAAAAATGGATCTCATTTATTGATGGTCTATGTCAGGAATTTTCCTAAATTAAATGTAAATATAACAATTCCCCATGTACCCACAAAAATATCCATGTACAAGTACTTGAAACTTGTGAATATATTATGTTACAAAATAAAAAGAACTAAGGGTAAAGATGTAATTAATGTTGGTAAATAGGAGCCTTCAGATGGGTGATTATACTGGCTTATGCAAGCGGACCCATAATCACCTGAGTTCTAAATGTAGGAGAAGAACAAAGAACAAGAGTGATGTAACATGAGAAGGATTCAATCTGAGTTGCTGGTTTTGAAGATGGAGGAAGGGAATAATGAGCCAAATTTTAGAGTTGGCCTCTTGAAGCTAGAAAACTCAAGGAATGGATTACTCCCTAGGTCAATCAGAAAAAAAGGAGCAGTGCCACTGAAACCTTGATTTGAACTAGGTGAAAATCATATTGGGATTCTGACCTAAAATAAATATGTGCCTATACTACCTTTGGGATCAAAAAACAAGTATCAGTGAATTCATAAATGTTGAAATCACATCAAGTATATTCTCTGAATAAAACAATATCAAACTATGAATAAACCACAAAAAGCAAGCAGGAAAAAATCCCTAATATGTGGATACTGAACAACATACTATTGAAACACTATTGGGTTAATGTGAAAATCAAATAAGAAATTAAAAAAAAAAACTACATCAAACAAAATGAAAGCACAATATACCATAATCTAGAAAATAACATAAACAGTATTAAGAGAGAAGCATGTAGCAATGCAGGCCCACATCAAGGAACAAGAATGAATTAAGTAAATAATTCTACCTCTCATCTTAAGAAACTGGAAAAATAAGAACAAACAAGCTATAATACAGAAGAAAAGAGGAAATAATAGTAATTAGAATTGAAATAAACAAAATAGAAATCAATACAAAGCAAAATTCAATGAAAGCAAAAGCCAGTTCTCTCAAAAAATAAATGAAATAAAGTTCTATCTAGGTTCACAAAGAGAAATGAAAGTAAAATCTAATAAATACAATCAGAAATACAGAGGATATTTACAACAGACATCTCAGAAATACAGATTCATAAAAGATTACTATGAACACCTGTATTCAATTAAGATGGAAAACCTAGAAAAAATGAAAAAAATTCTAGAAATATACAACTTCTAGAGTGAATCAGGAAGAAAAAGAAAACATGAACAGAAGGAATTACAAGCAAGAGAATGAAAACAGTAATTAAATCTCCAAAAATAACAAAAGTCCAGGACGAGATAGTTGCACTAGTGAGTGAAAACTTGAGGGCCAGAAAAAGGTTCTATGAAACTTTACTCAGTATTTATTTTTGTATTTTGAAATCATATACGAAAGCAGTTTTTTTTTCAATACAAAGTCTAAAGAGTATCAACAAAAATAAGTTACTTATAAAGAATCTTTACTTTGAGGTAATTTCTAAAAAAATCCATGAAGATACACAAAAATGGAATAGAATTAGGTATTGTTATGAACAAGTTGGTAAGGTCAAAAATGTGCCTTGGTTCTCAAAAGTATACTTTATTTGCCACGTTACAAATTTTTAACTAACCGATAGATAGATAGATAGATAGATAGATAGATAGATAGATAGATAGAAATATTAGTACACACACACACACACACACACACACACCATAGTAAACATTACTGGAATACCTTTGAAATTGCTAAAGGTGAAAACTTGTCAACAGTTTTTATGCAAGACAAATTTTCAGAAAAACTTAAAAAAAATAAAATATTAAGCAACTTGAGTAATTCTATTGTTTCTTTACTTTCAGGTTTACCTAGCATGCAAATAAATTAACAATTTTATTGTGCTCAATATTTTAACCAAAGGTTTCATATTTAAATTCCTTTTAAAATTAATTAATAGTTCACTTTATTAATCGAGGTAACATTGGTTTACCACATTATATATTATTTAGGGAAATATACTCACATCTCCTCAGATGTATTCAATGTTACCACACTACACTCCCACTAAAGCAATCCATACTTCCTTGCCATAGATCCATTAGATCCCTTCCATCTCACTCTCAAACTTGAACCCCTCTAATAGCCACAATTATGCAGTAATATTTCTAGAGTTTGTTTTGGTTTAGTTTTGTCAGTTCCTTTCTTTTCTTTCTCTATATTCTATATATGAATGAAGAAATTCAGAATTTGCCCTCTCCTTCTGATTTATTTCACTTAGTCCAATTCCTTCCAGTTTCATCCATGTTGCTGTAAATGGAAGTGTTCATCTTTCTTTCCTTCTTTTTTTAATAGCTGAGTAGTATGCCAATATGTATATATGTCTTAATTCACTGCTGTGTTGTTGCATACTTAGGTTGCTTCCATAATTTTGTTATTATAACTAGTGCAGCAATAAAAATAGGAGTGCATCTATCCATTTGAATTAGTCATTTTGTATTATTTGGGCAGATACCTAAAGATAGAATTGCTGAATGATATTATATACCAATTTTCTAATATTTTGAGGAAACTCCTTACTGTTTTCCACAGTGGACAAACAAGTCTACATTCTGATCAACAGTGTAAGAGGATGCATTTTTCTCCACACCCGTGCCAACATTTGTTCCGAGAGATATATGTGTGAGTGTGTGTGAGAGTGTGTGGTGTGTGTGTGTGTGTGTGTGTGTGTGTGTGTGTGTGTGTGTGTGTGAAAGAGAGAGAGAGGGATATTATGATATGCTTTAATCTATATATTGCTTTGGGTAAGATGGCCATTTTAACAGCGTTAACCATTCCAATAAGATGTGAGCTGTCTTTCTATCTCCTTTTGTTGTATATATTTTTAACAGTGTTTTATGATTTTTTGAATAGATAAAAAGACAAAATAAAACAACACAAAATTAAACTATATTTGGTTTTCTACCTTCAAATCACATATAATTATAATCTAAGTATTATAAATATTTCTCTTGGATTTGGAGTAATTTATCATCACTTCTAACTTCAAAAATAAACATTATATCTCATTTTCTTTAAAAAATATATTTGTATCTTATTTTTTTTTTAAGATTTATTTTTTATTTATACATACAAGCTGTGGTACAGGCCAGAGGCGTGGGGCGGTGAGAGGGTTCACCAGAGTCAGAGTGGGGAGCAGAACAGGCAGATCAGAAATACACTGCTGAGGGGAGCAGTGGGCGAGGCAGGAGGGGTCTGCCGAGCCATGTGCGATTCTCCCTGGCCGGGCCTCGAACTCACGTCGCCGCTGCCAACAGCTCCACAGCGCAGCGCTTAACCGCTGCGCCACCGGGGAGGCCCCATTTGTATCTTATTTTAACTTCCTTATTTTCTTTGACAAGTAGGTGAGAGATATATTGGTTATTTTTAATGGAGTTTACAGTTGTTAAATATGCTTCATTACTTATGTTTTATCTTTGATTTTTATTCATAATTAATGACTTTTTTTGGGGGAAGGTACATATTAAATCAGTTTGGTGTATGATAACTAAATATGGAATGTATCATTAATAATGCCAATTAATAGCTTCAGCAGAAACCAGTGGTATATACAATACATATGAAATTGTGATTTTAAATTTATCTTCACAGTCAATTCCTTCCCCATATATTGCTATATTAATTAACATATTTTCCAATCTCGGAATACTTAACTAAAAGTCTTATAATTAGTTGGATAATAAGTAGGATATTACTATTTATAAAGAAAGACACTAAACTGCTCTCCTACTATTTGTGTTAGTAGAAGGTTACTTGGTGAACTTACTTATTGTAAGTTCATTATTGTAATCACCAGGGTAAGCTTGAAGAAGTCTGGATGTCTAAGATAATCTTTGTAAGAATAGGTAGGACTTCCCTGCAAATAAACCACAAGAGGGAAAATTGCTCTTTCATATTATATAATCAAAGAATACAGATTCAAAAATAAATTAGACTGCATAAGTTATGATTAGCATCTATTCAAATAACATACTTTTATTCCTACTTTATATGTTCTGGCAAGGGGGAACTATTAGATTATATGAGATTTTACACATCATTCAGCTAAGTTAAAGATACAAACATTAAACTTAACATTTGGGACATCAAGAAGATTTGTGATATTCTCCAGGGTGCCATGGATCCATAAACCAATGAGGTATCCTAAAATGAGCTATTTCTTTCTTGGACTGAGTCTTGGTGGTTATCTTTCATATTAATAGTTTAAGAGGGCCACTAAGAGTTGTGTGGAATAGAAATTAACTGGAATCAGCGAGGTGGGGATAGAACAGATCAGAAAATAATGAGGAACCTTCCCTTTCTGTACAGATATGTAAAGAATGACTCATAATGTATTAATTGTCTATTATCTTGTGAAAGTCCATTTTCATGGTTTTCTGAAATAGACGTTCTGTATTTTTATATCAATATGGTTAAATTGTAAATGGGAATAGACACTAGAAATAAAGATTAACATTAACTCAGTTAACAAATTTGTAATTAAACAGCACAGAGCAATGACCCATTCCTGATTAAGTTTAAAGTCGTCTACCACGTGATTTGAAGTAAGCCTTCGTTTTTCTTACAGATTTTTAAAGAAATAAACAATATTAATCAGTCAGAGACAAGATTTTAATATCATGTCTTTAAATAAGTTATAATAACAAGGAATTACCAAATAAAAACAATATAAATATTTTGATAGAAGTAGATTGAAATTTAGGTATTTAGAATATCTAAATTTAGAATATCTATCTAAAAGATAGAAATTTAGATCATTAATATCATTATTCAAGATATATGGGTTAAGTAACTTAAAAATCTATGAAAAATTCATTTTAGAAAATAAAGAAAATAACAAGCAGATGGGTTATTCCCAAGATATCATGGATTTAATTAAATATAAATGTCATTAAGGGGCCATGAAGGTATGTTTGATGCAAATCAAACCTATCATCTTTATAATGGGCAGTATGGTATTGTTCTACAATTCCTGTAGAACAAAACAAAAACATTATTAAACTTTACAGTTAGCCCAGAAGAATTCATTCCTGTCAGGACCAGACAATTTGGAGCTACTTCTAAAGTTGTGCAGGCCTGATTGATTACTTACAGGGCAATTCCTATTCCTATTTCTGGCTTGTATTTCCAATACAGTGAAGTGCAGTGTAGTGTAAGTGGAAATATATACAATTCCAGAAATTTGTGATTATGATTGTTATTCATTATCCATTTTCCTAATCCAACGTAGGGTATTTAGAAAATTAGGGCTAGAAAGTATTTGAATGTAGGAACACACTCTTGGTTTCTGAGCTTCTCAAGAGAGGGTGACTTATTGTCCTTAGTGCTTCCTCCTCTGCTTTTCCATAGACACTAAACATACAGTCTCTGCTTGAGAATGAGGTCTGAAAATGGAAGTCAAGCAAATCCCCAAATGTATCAAATTCTTGTTACTTAGCATATATTATTTTTTTAAAGATTTATTTATTTATACATACAATCTGGGGTACAGGCCAGAGGCATGGGGCGGCGAGAGGGTTCACCAGGGACAGAGCGGGGAGCAGAACAGGCAGATCAGAAATACACTGCTGAGGGGAGCAGTGGGCGAGGCAGGAGAGGTCTGCCGCACCATGTGGGATTCTCCCCGGCCGGGTGTCGAACTCGCATCTCTGCTGTCGACAGCTCCACAGTGCAGCGCTTAACTGCTGCGCCACCAGGGAGGCCCTACTTAGCATATATTATTACAGACTTATTTTAAAGTGCTTTCTGCAGGAAAACTTCAGTTGTTAGTAGTTTTAAGTGTCAGATGGAAAGAGTTCACTTCCCCATTGCAACCAGATCCTTGTTCAGTGCAAGTATATAGAACATGATCCCCTTTCTATAATTGAGTCATCTTAGCTTCAGAGATCCCCAATGCCAGTTGGGGCCTTCGTTGAATTAGAGTTGCAGCTTAGTTTCTGCCTATGCCAAATCCATCTTATCCCTCCCTTTCCATAGTTGATGATCCCAAAACACCCCTAATAAATAAGCTATGTGGTATTTACTATTTCCAGAATTAGAACCTTTGAAATATTGTTAACAGTAATTAAAGTTCAACAGCTATCTTTGGATAATATTCAGCTTAAATTTAAAGTTATCTAGAAATGTTCAGCTAAATACAATAATTCAACAATAATGTTTATATAGGCTTGGAGTTTAGAAGATAGTGTAGATTAGAGGAAATTAGTAATGAACCCAGGTAGAATAGGTCGGGAATACCATTTTGCCATGAAGAAGCTAGGTAGCACCACGTAGTCTATAAAATTTCATAGGACAGATCCTGCATATTGAAAATGCTTGGGCTAAATTTTGGTATTGTTTCACCCACCATACAGTTAAAAACATGATTCAATTGACAACATTAAATATAGGAACATTTCACCTAAAATTCCGTATGTCAAGATTTATTAAAAAAACTTATAATTGGCAAAGCTCTTGTGACTACATAGCAACAATTTTTGTGGCTAAATGGCAGCTGTCCTTTCTTCATTAAAGAATAATGTCCCCAAATCCATTCTTGTTCTTTCACAGTTTTCTCCATCATTTATTTTACTTGATCCATACTTTTTAAATTTGAGTTAAATGAAAGTAATGTTATATATCTTTTGGACAAAGATATTACAAATAAAACTACCAGTACATTACAGGTATGCAATAGATACTTCTATGGACCAAATTTTGGCACACCAAAATTTGCATGTTGAAGCTATAACCCCCAATACAATATTTGGACATGAGGTCTTTGGAGATAACTGGGCTTAAATGAGATGGTGACAGTAACAGCCTTATAAGAAGAGACATCAAGAGAGCTGAAATTAGGCAGGCTAGGTTGAAAATAGGCAAGTCCAAAAATAGTTTATGTCCTGGAGTTTATGAATGATTAAATAACGAAGCTTGTATTTGAAATAGAGGAAACAGTTTTTCAATGATTGCTAAAAATTACATGTAAATTTATTTAACTTAGACTAAATTTGTAATGATAAATTAAAGTTTAAATAATCATAATTAATGTTTTTAAATAAACATTTAAGAATGCCTGATTCTTGTTATTGAAAACCAACTATGCTAGAAAAAGGAACACATTGGTAATGACTGGGCTAAGCAGAAAGGGAAGGCAGCATACCGAGTACAGGAAGCTACACATACACGCACAGCACAGACAGCATACAAACACCATATGATTAACAATCTGTTTTCTTTGAAACCAAACCCATTTTTAGAACTGAGTGTCTTACCCCAATGGTGTCTGAGGATGTGTCAGACACAGACACCATCAAAAAAACTGCATGTTTTCCCAGCCCAAGGAAAACAGGATTTACTATGATCAAGATAACCAAGGAGGAGACATTAATTCTGGGCGCTAAACATATCAAATAATAAGAGACTAACTCTGATGGGCTGCGGTGCAAGCTTGATGCCTGGAGAGGGAGATTCCCACATGGCACATGAGACCTCTCCTGCTTCACCCGCTGTTCCCCTCAATGGAGTATTTCGGTCGATCTGCCTGTTCTGCTCCCCACTCTGTCTCTGGTGAACCCTCTCAACACACTACACCTCTGGCCTGCACCCCAGCTTGTATGCATAAATATATAAATGTTAAAATAAATTTTAAAAAGAGACTACCTCTGATTGGCTATTGTAATGGGTTGACAAATTACAATGGTAAACAGTGAGATTGTTACTGACTTAAAAAGGCCCTAATCTGTAGTATCTTGTTGTGTTGAACATGAATATAACCCTGAATTTTTTTTTATTAGCTCTTGTTTTGAAGATACTTCATATAATTCATTCTATAATTTTCACTGTGTAAATTTATCCAATAGAACTGCAACAACATCCTAAATCAGCCTAGAATGATGTAATACTGCATTGCACTGCATAATACCATCATGCACACATCATTGAGAGTTGACTACATCATTTTCTGATGCAATGCAATACTACCACCAGGTGACTGCTGAAGTAAGCTGACATCAGAAGTGCACTATAGAAAGCCCTGTTGGAAAGGCTGAGCACTGAAAATATTTCAGACTTCGTGCGAGACAGTTGAAACTACTATTCCATAGAACCGCTCTTATTTTATACATTTAGGCACAATACAGAACAGCAATGCCTTGAAAGTGCATTAACAACGTTGACAATTTCTGCTCTATTTGTGGGGAAGTGACATTTGGCAATGAGAAGAAAAGTATCACTTCTTCAGTGAAGAAGGCTTATCATCTTTACTTCGGATGCAAGGTTGGTGACCAAGACAAGCCTTGGGCCCCGCATATATGCTGTGCTACATATGCACAACACAGCTTTAACAGTGGTTAAATGGCAAAAGCCCATAAATGTTGTTTGCATTCCCCATGGTGTGGAGTGCCAAGCAACCACATAAAAGACTGTTACTTCTGCTTGGTTCCTCCTCTTTCCAGCATAAAAACAAAGTAAAAGACTAGAATAGTCTACCCAAACATTCTGTCTGCATTGAGACCAGTTCCACATGGTGAGGGACTTCCTATTCCAGAACCTCCAGAATATTCTATTGATTCATCTGATGAGGACAAGGGTGAGCCAAACTGTTCTTCTCCTGTTCCATCAGCATGCAGTGATCCATATTTTCATTGTGGTGCATCATCAACCCCACACAGATTAACACAGGAAGAACTAAATGACCTGGTTCATGATTTGAACATATACAAGAACAAGGCAGAATTGCTCGGATCAAGACTCCGACAATGGAATCTTCTAGAAGAAGATGTCACAATTACTTTCTATCAAAAACGCCACCAGCAGTTGGAGCCTTTCTTCAGAAAGGAAAGTCCTCTGGTATTCTGTCCCGATATTGAGGGTCTCATGAATGCCCTAGAAATTGTTCATGACCCACAAGAATGGAGACTATTACTAGACTCTTTGAAACTGAGTCTTAAGGCAGTTCTTTTGCACAATGGAAACCTTTTTCCATCTATTCTATTCCTGAAGAGCTGTAAATGAGACAAGCGAAGAAATCTAAGAAGTCATCTATGACATGATTTTTCACAGGTATAACCATAGGCCTATTACTATCGGCATGCATTTTGTGATGTAAACATCAATTTATTGCAGATCACAAAAAAACTAGAGCCAAAATTAGAATTTGACTATCATATTCATGTTGAGCACATATAAATTGATAAGAAATGGCTAATTTTATTTCAGTAACATACCTTTTGTAAAAATTTGTTGTTCAGTGTTATTAACTATCTTTGTTTAACTCACTAGAAAAAGGCCAGTTCAAGAGATGTCAGAACAACATTGGGGGTAAAATACCTGCCATTATATCAGATCAGAGGCTTTCTAAACAAAGTGTCTACTTGTAGATTCAATTTCTGTCTCTGTCAGTTGACTTCCGGCAGTGACAGGAAGCTTGACCCCAGCATTTCTGACCATACTAATATCTGTTTACAACTATTCTATATTTGGCATTTTTTCCCTGAAATAATCACCCGTCTCTAGAAGGTGGTCATTGCCAAGTCATACTTACTCAAGTGGCAGAAAAAAAAGACATTACAACCTTTTTAAACCCATCCTTTGTTTCTCAAGAGTAAATGTACTCTGGGGTCTCCCTGGTGACTCAGGGGTTAAAATCTCAGCACTAGCAAGCTTTTGTCAGCCACTGTGGCCTGAGTTTGATCCCTGGTCAGGGAGCTAACCTACATGGCACAGCAGACCTCTCCTGTCTCGATGCTCAGCAGTGTATTTCAGTAAATCCGCCTGTTCTGCTCCCGATTCTGTCTCTGGTGAATCCTCTCAACCTGTGCATCTCTGACCTACACCCCAGTTCTTGTATGTATAAATAAAAATAAAACCTTAAAAAAAGAGCAAATACACTCTGTTTTACTCTTATTTAAATAAAACAATTAGAAATATTCCTGAAAATGGCACTTTTAGATTAAATATTTCAAAATCACCTCTTTAAAAATTAAGTGTCTGGGGCCTCCCTGGTGGTACAACGGGTTAAGCACAGAGCTGTGGAGCTGTCGGACGCAGCGGTGCCACGAGTTCGATATCCACCAGGGAGAGTCCCACATGGCGCAGCAGACCGCTCCTGCCTCACCCGCTGCTCCCCTCAGCAGTGTATTTTGGTCGATCTGCCTGTTCTGTTCTCCACTTTGGCTCTGGTGAACCCTCTCACCGCCTCACACCTCTGGCCTGCACCCCAGCTTGTATGCAAAAATAAATATTAAAACAAACAAAAAACCTAAGTGTCTGAATTAAAATTCAACATTTTTACGTTTGATTTACATAATAACCTATTAAGAATAGTGCTAAATACTTAAAGTTTCCACACTTGGGTATATGAGAAAAAATGGCAGATTTGGCTAGATGCTCTTTCCAAGAAATGAATTGATTATAAAACAAAATGCTGTTGTGCTAATTTATTACTAACCAAGTTCCTATTTTTGTTTGAATTCTACTTAATGTTCAGAAACTGCATAATGAAACTTCATTGTTCTAATCCAGTTATGACAGTGCTATACGCTGATGTTTCAGCCTCTGTTATAACTACAATGATCACATGATCCTATACGTGTCAGTAAAACCTGAGCATACATCTGCTTGGAAAGTTTCTTGCAAAAAGGAAAATGCAGCCAGTCTACATCACTTGCCTTTCCTTATTATTTTGCTTTGATATTGGGCAATTGTTGCTTCAGCTGTCTACCCCCTAATAAAATTTGTTCCACTTTTATTTTAAATAATAGCTCAGTCTTATAAAGAATTTAGTATATATCACTCAGAATCTTGTGTGGTTTATATGTGTTTTATCTCATGTAATTCCCACATTTCAAATAGCAAAGCATTATATATTTTTATAAGTGAGGATAATGAAGTTCAGCAAGAAAAATCAACTTGCCTGTGATCGCAGAGCTAGTCACTTTAAAAGTTGGCATTGGAATTCAGGACTGTTTGAGGCCAAAATGTAATCTTATGTATCATATTGTAATGATTTTCTCAGAAACCATAGACTATATCCACTGCTCAGAAAGAAGATAAGGTCATCAACATATCAATAGACTTCATAGACTCTATTTCTGTTGATTATTTCGTTGTGGTTTTTCTGTTATAACTAGCATATCCATTAAAAGTTATCAGTAATTTGAACAGTTTTTGTCTATTCTGAGAAACTCTGGTGTTCATCAATTATAGTCAATTTCCTTGAATACATCCCAAAATTCAGGCCTTTTAAGTAGCTTTTAACCAACAACTAAAACAGCACTAATTTAAGTATAAATCTGGAAGAACTGTAAGACTCCATAAGAACATAAAAATCTCCCTCAGTGGTTGCCCCATTGAAATACTATGGCAATTGGACCTGAAATTCCTTCCTCAGTTAAGTCAGTAAAAAGTCTTCTTGGGAGGCATAAAGAGACATAGAATAGAGCTTTCCATAGTGGTTTGACCAATTCACATTCCCATAGGCAGTTTAGAAGAGTTCCTTTTTCTCCACATCCTTTCCAGCATTTGCTGTTGCCTATATTTTTAATGTGTGCCATCCTCACAGATGTGGGGTGGTATCTCATAGTGGTTTTGATTTGCATTTCCTTGATTATAAGTGATGTTGAACATTTTTTCATGTAACTGTTGGCCATTTGCTTTTCTTCTTTGGAGAAGTGCCTTTTTAGCTCTTCTGCCCATTTTTTGACTGGCGATTCCTCAAACTGCTAAACATGGAGCTTCCATATGACCCAGCAATACCACTTTTGGGAATTTACCCAAAGGACACAAAAACACTAATCCGAAAGGATACATGCACCCGTATGTTCATTGCGGCACTGTTCACAATAGCAAAGGTATGGAAGCAACCCAGATGTTCAAAAATAGATGATTGGATCAAGAAGATGTGGTACATATACACAATGGAATACTATTCACCATTCAAATAAGATAAACACAAGCAATTTGCAGCGACATGGATGGAATTAGAGGGGATCATACTCAGTGAAACAAGCCAGAAAGAAAGGGAAAAATATTGAATGGTTTCACTTATAACAGGACTACAGGGAAACCAAATAGGAGAGAGACACTAGGGGGGGTGGGGGGGAGGGGAGGATAAGGGCACAAAATGGAGTAGAAAAGGACACAAGGGACCACGGAGATGGATCATGGGTGAATTGGTGGTGAGTTACCCAAGGGGAATACAAAATGTAAAAGATATAAATAACAATAAAAATACATATTAAAAAAAAAAAGACAGACAAAGAATAGAAGATAGTCACAGCTAGTACCAGATATTTTCCATTTGCCCCCACAGATCCATCTCCTCATTCTACTACCTACTCTCTGCCCTGGTAGAATGACCTGCAAAGTCACATCAACAAGTTCCTTTGCTAGGTTTAACCAATAGGGATGTTAATGGAGATCAGGAGGACTGGAAAGGACCCTTTCCCATGCATTGCCTCTGACTGGATGGATCAAGCCAACTGATAACTAAGTTTGCCTCAGTTCACTTTTTGTCTAAGAATTTTTCTTAAAGTAATTTCCTTCGTTTGTCTTTTCAAACATAATAATGGCAATGGTCCTAACTCGGCTATATAATTTGTGATTTCACCCAAATCTTTACAAATAGTCTCTATTAAACCCTTGACTTACCAAAGTTGTGGCCTCTTTTATTCCTGCAAAAACTTTGATATGAAAGTTTGTATATGTATGCATATATATATATGCATATGTATATATGAATAGGTATACATGTATATTTATGACATTTTGTATATGCATGTATATGTATATGTATGTATGTATAGGTATATATGTATATTATGACATTTTGTCATACATCTTTTGTGTGTGCTTGCTTTAAATGTTGAAATTTACAATTTTACATTATGTGGTAGAAAGGATTTTGCAAGTGTACAAAGAAAAGAAAGAAAAATACAGAGCATATATAACTCATACTTCATAGTAAGTGTCTTTGTCATATGTCTTAGAAATAAGTTTTCATTGACTACTGGTATAAATTTTTATTTACATTTGCTAATAAATCGAGAAGATGAATGTGATTAGTCATATAATAAAAGTTTAAGTGTTTAAACTTCGAATTTCTTTAAAAATACTTTCAATTTGAATTTCAATTTACTATTATAATTCATTCCCCAGTAATAAGATCACAATAAACAAGAACACAGTAAAATGAAATTAGCTGACTGAAATACTAAATATAATATATATTATAATTAATGCCTCTAGTAGACTTTCCTGGAATATTCCTGGAAGTCTTAGATATAAAATAAAAGGAATTAAGGTGTAATTATGCACTCCCATGTTTGAAAAATTAATGCAGTCTTCACACATGTGATTTTCTAATTGAACTATTTCAGATTAATCTAGAATAAAACCCAGTTCTAATAATTGTTACAATGTGTGTTATAAGTTATTTACATATCTCTCCATCACAGTTCCTGATATTATATTCATGTTTATACCTCAGCCCACACCCTGAAGTTAACACAGTTAAATAATATATAGCTTTCTTTCTTTTCATACATATTTGCTTTCCTCACCATGGGTAGTCTTCTGATTTCTTTTATGACTAGTTCATTGGAATTCATATATATGCATTTAACTTATATACACATATAGACATATTTATATATTTTTTCTGCTTGATAAATCAAGTTTTTTAAATGTGTATCTTTCATTTACAAAAGCTGATATCTGCAATCAATATTTATAATGTTTTTGTTCTTGATTGTGTATATTTAGTAAATATTCTTCACATAAGGGTGAAGAAAATTTGCATAGAAATAAAAATTTTTATTTTTTTTAATCTTTCCTTAAACATTAAGAGTTTCTTTCTTTCACTTAATCTATTTAGCTTATTTATGGAAATTTTCACAACATAAGTTAATGCTAGTTTCATAAAAGTTGTTCAGAATTCCTTTATCCCCTTCCTTCCTTGTAATGGTTTAACATACTGCCATAATAGATGCTGCTTTTTGCTATACTTATCTTGTTTATGTTTGATTGAATATGTCCTTTTTTTAATTTTGTTTTTAGATATATTTATTTATGTATACAAGCTGGGGTACAGGCCAGAGGCATGGGGCAGCGAGAGGGTTCACCAGAGACAGAGTGGGGAACAGCACAGGCAGATCGACAGAAATACACTGCTGAGGGGAGCAGCAGGCAAGGCAGGAGAGGTCTGCTGGGCCATGTGGGATTCTCCCCGGCCACGTCGCCACTGCCAACAGCTCCACAGCGCAACACTTAACAGCTTCACCACCAGGGAGGCCCGAATATGTACTTCTGGTAAAACTGATAAAATACTAGTAAATAATTTTGGATATTTAAATTTTTATGTAAATTAATTTGTGAGCTTAAGTTAAATGCTAGGTAGGGTGTGATAATTATGACCTTAAGTAATGATTTACTTTTTATTCATATATAATATATATAAATATACTGGTATGCTTTTGAAATATTAGTTTGCTTAAGCTATTTATTATTATGAATTGAAGTATACATATGAAGTGAGTTGATGAATTTTATGACTACTACTGTTCTTGAGGCAATAGTTTTGGCATTTAGCAATAAGAAAGACACATCCTTTACATATGTTTTTTTTTTTTTTTGCTTCATATTCAAATCATTCTGACATTTACAAAGGTGAAGTTAAAATTGAAGATTTATTTGAAACTGGGAAGAGTATAATCTCATATCAAACAAACTCTCATGGGTAGTTAATTATAAATAACAAAAACTGCTGGTTAAAATAATGAACTTTAAATAATCATACAATGAGGGAAGTGGATCCCTGCTTAATATATCTGAAAATTCTAGGAATGCTAAGTACAAGTCAAAGTGAGTATCTTCAGTAAGTAAACTGAAGTCATTGTCTGCTAAACCGTGTCTGAATAAATTATGAATCTCTAACATTCCTACACATTTTTGAGAGTTCTACTGTGTTACTTGAGATTAAAATAGTCAGGATAAGTCTTTTCTGAGTTTCTGGGTTCTATATCAAAAAGCATTCTATGTAAATGCTATTCTTATGTGATTTTTGTAATTTATATTGCTTTGGTGAAAAGGAACTCAAAAGGGAAAAACATCAGATGGTTAGCATATTTTTGAACAAAAAATACATTTCAGCAAATTTCCCATTGGGAAAATAGTAGATTCTTAAGTTGGTAGCACAAATCTGGCATAATAAAGAAAGGAATATAAAAGTCCTTAATGTAAAATAAATGTTTATCAGGTTTGAATATGCATTTCACTACCAGGTTGTTGAAAATACTTAATTAGCTATTAGCTGTCTTCTCATATTCACCAGCTCCAAGGTGCTGTCATTTTCACTCTTCTAGGTACCAAAAAGACCAGTAGTATAAGCAGCATTATATTCTATTTCCCAAATATCTTCATTGATAACTAGATATGATGTTAAGTCAAATTCTTTAGCTTTGGGGCTAACAAAAGAAAGATTGCATTCAATTACAGATATATAAGTTATCCCAAACACTGGCATACTTTCAAGAACTTCTGTTTGGAAGTCTTCCATTATATTTTGGCTCCTGTCTTTTAAAATGGATATTTAACTGGCTGGTATACAGTAACATAATGGCAATATAATCTCTTATGTGATCTGTCCCTTAAGCACAGAAACAGAACAATATAGATCTGCAGAGGTGCCCATATATTACTGACAGTACCCAACTGCTTTGTTAGTGTTTTTATATCCATCTAACATTTTATTATAAGACTAATCAATTTCTATTATTTAGAAAATTCAAAAAGTATATACATGGAAAAACTGAAACTCATCCGTGAAGCTTTCACACATCAACTTCCATGCTGAAGGAAAAGATAACTATTAACAGTTTGACACACATATGATTCCAAATTTACTTTTAATTTCCTATGATGGGCATTTTTATATTTTTCTATGGTAGTAAATAGAAACATTCCTTTTTTTTTTTAATGGAAACATACTCATTTTTTTATTTACTGAGCTAAATCCTGAGAAGTTTTGTGTCTGACCTCAGAGAAAACTGGAATTCCTAAAGAAGATCTTGGAAGACCTTGAATTCATAGATAAGAACTTTAACTTGAAAATTAGAGTAGGGAGTATGATGATGTAAGCTAACTGAAAGACTGAAGCTAATATAACTTATGAAAATATAAACTGCGTTGAGATGTTCTGATTCTAATAATCTTTGGAATCCCCAGATTAATGTACCTAAAACTGCGTATTTTTGAATACACAGATTTAGCTCAGTAAATAAAAATGAACATGTCTCCACTAAAAAAATAAAACAAATAAAGAGGATTTCTATTACTACCATAGGAAAATGCCCATGATATGAAATAAAAGTAAATTTGGAATCATATATGTTAAATTGTTAGTAGTTACCTCTTCCTTAAGCATGGAAGGTGATGTGTGAAAGCTTCATGGATGAGTTTCAGTTTTTCCATGTATATCCTTTTTCAATTTTCTAAATAATAGAAATAATATTGTAGCTATGTTATTTCAATGAAAGCATATTATCACATTTTGGGTATATATAATTTATTTGAATTTTTAAAAATTATTCTCCCCAATTATGTTCCCCCCAATTATGTTTTTACCAATAATGCTATTTTGAACATTTTGATAAATAGAAGTGAAGAAATATAAAATATGGCAAAAATACACAGTAAATATAGAACATTGTGGTTTGAAAATGCTTTAAGTTATTTTATTTTATGAGTTAGTGTGAGGACAGGTAACTATATTTAATCTGTTCAAATAAGTGAGTTACTATTTCCCAAATTTGTAATTAATTTTTCATTCTTTGTGATAAATTTCAGCATGTATGCCATTGAATGATTACCAAGACAAGGTCCTACATTATTGTGGTTCTTGGTTAATAGTTTCTAATGCATCAGCAACAAAACAACAAAACATTATTTATTAAAAAATACACCCAGAAAACATATATAATATGAAATAGTAGATAATTTGATCAAATTTCTCTACATTTCACTTTAAAGATAATATCGGTAGTTAAATTTTATTTCACAGGAATATTTGACATTTACAAATAGTTTAAGAACAATTCAATTAACATTTTATAAAAGGAACTTCAGCATCTAAATGACACAATATTTGATTGACCTGTATTTGAAAAAAAGTGCTAATTTAAGCACCATCCATCTATTTTAATAGCTAACACTCTATCTCAAAAATTATACTTTAAATATAAACAGGTCAATCATCTCAATGTTCAGAAATAAAGAATAATTTCACAGTAAACATTCACATTAGGGATGGCTAGCATTCAAAATGCTATGAAAAGACTATTCATAAATCACAATATAAAATATACTCAACTGAAAATTGGTGTAAAATTGATATTTAAATTAATAACTATTCTTACATTCTTATATTTTTACACTTTAATATTTATGGAATATTTATGTAAGATCAGAGGCTTACCACTTGCCATATTAATTTACTAAATAAAGCAATATATCAATTAATTCATTTAACATAACATGTATCTGTACTGTGATTTGATGCTGCGGATACAAGTTTGAATAAGATAAACAGATTCTAAACTTAAAATGCTTAGAATTCAATAAGTCCCAAATATAATGAAATAGGTAATTTATAATTATTAGAAAGTGGGCAAGTGAAAAGTAAGTAAAAGAAACTTTGAGTATAGAGTTGGAGGTACTTAATGTATGCAGATAACATTCATTATACTCTCCAGAGGAAATAAAAACTAAAGGATGTATAGGAAACTTGCTGGGACATCAAAACTGCTTGCAATGTAAAAGGTTGTAGAAGGGACCTTATATACTATATCTGTTTTTGTTATAAAATTTTACTTAACTATTAGTTAATATAATATAAATAATGCTGAAACACCAAACATACTTCCTAGCAGAGAAAATTCAGGTAAAACACAGACAAGAGAGATGTTCTGAATACTGACGATGGTGACCAGAAAAAGGTATAATGTATTGATAAAATAAACTGGAGTAAAAATACCTGGGATGATGATAATAGCAGGAACTTTTTAGATAGAGAAGCTTAAATATTATGAAGTAACGTGAATAGCATTTTTTAATATCCAAATATGAAGACAACATATTTTCTACACAGTTTTTTTTTCTGCTATGAACATTTTAATATATGAACAACAATATGTTTATATTTAGCTTGTGGTTAACCTATTGTTCTATATCAAAACAAGTTTATTCACCAGAAGAATGCAGGTGTATTAAAATTCTTGGTCTATAAGTAAAGTAGGACACTACCAAAAAAAAAAAATCTGTTTATCTTCAGAATTAATTTTATTTTATAGATATCATAATGTAGGTTTTGAAATGCATTTTGTCCATTTAACTATTATATTATTTCTTAACAGCCATAGAGAACTGAGTATGTCCAATTTAAGAAATTTATCTGAATTAGTTGGTAAATTTAAGATATGAGTAGACTCATTATTACACAATAATTATGGTAAATGATTAAAATACTGCCTCCTCACTAAAATCTTTCTTATACTAAATATCTTTGTAAATGTGTCCCACAGGAGAAAACAGTAATTATTTCCCTTCTGGGAAAGCCCTTCTTTCTTTACATCTTTTATGGCACTTCTACTTTTTATTATGACTATTTCTGTATGTGGAAATTCTCCTAGTGCACCAAGTTTGCGGAATGAGAGATTCCATAACATATATTTCTGTTTTATAAATATTTAATAAAAGAAGTATCATCATATAAAGTTTCAGGTAATTGGTGAGGGGACAAGCAAGTCTTTTTAAAGCACTGGCCAGACTGGTCAGCTAATATTTATTGAGTGAAGCATTACAGGAAACAATGCAGTGACTGAAACACCAGTGCGTGGTCTGTCAGTATTTTTGTGGATTTTATTATATAATATATACTCTACAATAGATGTTAGTAGGGTCACGCTCCATAATGTGAACTGCAATGGCTGCTGGAATAGGGTCCAGTGTGGTATTCGTTTAGCAAACTAGTTCCTAGTTCTTAGACCACACCAATTCAATCTTGATTCAGAATACAAAAAAAGATTCAGAAATTTGTATTTTAAAGATTTTTGTGTATCCCTCTCCTCAACTGATTCTCTCATATTCTGAAGCTTCAAAACACCATAAAATGAGCAGTTTTTGAGGAAAAAATACATATCCCTTTAAAAAATGATAAAAGCTGTTCAAAAACCGTTATTGCCACTGCAAGTATTTTCTATACTATTGTATAGAATGTCTTCATTTTCTGAAAGAAATTTAGTAACTAAAGTTTTTCAAATTATAGTGTCAAATAACCTAGGTTCTCAGAACTTCCAGAGAACTCTGTAAGGTGTGTGGCATTCCAGCTTGCTACCCATTCCCAGAAGCAACAGAACCAGGGTCTCTGTCAAGGTGCTAAGCTCCCCGTTCATTCCATTCTTGGAAACTGTTAATGAAAATAATAACTTTGTGTGTTGGAACAGTCTTATGTGTCTGCATTATTGTGTTGTATGCTCACATGTGACATTCAGGTTAGTACTGAAAGCTAAAATTTGTGTCTGCAGACAGAGCGGTGCACCAATAAAAGGCACTTTTAAAGAATGACTATGAAGACTGTTGAAGCTTGAGCCTACAGTTGAGCATGTAACAACTACTAAAGTGATCCCTTCTACTTTTATTTAGCTGTGCACTACCAGGATTTCGTTCTATGAGAGAAGCAGACTTGGGCTTCTCAAAAGCCCTCTTTTCACTTTTGTGAGATTCTGAACTATAATGCAAATTGTACCCCAGAGGGATACTCCTTGTCTTTCAGTGATATGAGATCTGTACACAAAATGCCTATTTAAACTTTGTTCTCCAGTTCACTTGAACTCAATCTTAGCTAAAATATAACATAAATTTTATTTTTGGAGATACCGTTATTTATTTGAAGATTTATTTAAGAAAAATAAAACGTAGGTAACATACGAGTGAGGCATATTTTGTCACTGCTATATAAATCAAAGACACAGAGTGGACCTTTCATAAATCATTTTATTCAGAATGAAAGCCAATTTGTAAAGTCACATAAAATTTAGAAACGAATTATCTTATGTCTCACAAGTCATCTTTAATTTGGAAACGTTTTCTAAATTACCATCAGTGAAAGTAAATCTGTTAATGTTTAGCAGACACATATCTTAGAGAAAGAAGTAGGTTATTTACCTTGGAATGTCCTTATTTTCTGAAAGAAGTTTAGTTACTAAAGTTTATGAAAGTATAAGAGACAATGTATTTCTATTTCTTTTTCTATTTCTCACAAGTGACATGTGTTTGAGTTTAATCCATCAAGCAGTTTAGGTAGGAAAAATTATACCATGAGACTAAAATTAAAATAAAATATAACAATGAATGTGAAAAGGTATAAAGATGTCCATGCACCTATTTCTCTTTGGCAATAGTGAAGACAATGATTTTTACCTAGCTATAAATTGTAATTAGGGATTTTATTCTAAAATACAGAATTAAACATTCCTAATAGGAATGCATTCAAAGGATATATTAACAACAAACTAAATCTAATTAAATACAAACTGTCCTTCAATTTTTACTAATAAAATGGTGTCACATTGTAGATTTGTATTAGCATTGCTTAACAATAGGCATAGAGGAAAATTGCACCCCAAAAAGCCACAAATACCATGAAATTAATTTTTCTAAAGCTCATCTCATATGAATTTATCTGTAAGCATGTTTTATCTATTTGACCTTTCCAGTATGAAATGTAGAATAAATATTTTAATAATTCTTCTTGAAAATCCATTAAAGTTCATGCTCAATCAAATTTGACAGCTATAATTAAGCGTTATATAGATATGAAAGACTGAATTTATAAATTTGGCTTTGAAAAGTCAGAAAATTTAAATTCACTGTGTTGTAGATGATAAAGAGTAAAAATCTGCAAATATGAATAAACACAAACTTGAATATGAATGACAGTAAATTAAAGCATTGTAGTATGTTTATAAATACACCCTCTAAGTCTTTGGTATTTCAAATTCCTCAAGAAGATGATTCTCATAACTGGGCAATGCTATGTTTTCAAAGAAAAGACAAAATAGTTTAAAAATATTGCTTCCAAAATTAATTGACAGCCTTTATAAGAAATATATAAGTGTAAGTCATTCATTTTCCAATTAAATATATGTAAGGCATGTTACCAAAAATAAGGTATTGAAATTATTTTCCTCTAAGTTGCTTTGACATTATTTGTTTTATACAAATAGCATTTGTATAATAAGACATATCTCAATATACTAAGGCATAACCAGAACAGAAACAACGTAGAAATTACTCAGGGATCCACTGATCGATCAGTCATACAGAAACTGGGTCTATGGTATAACAATGTATGTAATGAAAGAGAACATGTTGACTTCCCCTACCACATTGTTGTTCTATTTACTGAAGCTTTTGTGAAAATCATGGAGACAATGTGCTACATTGAGTTTGGGAAAACCACAGTCTAAGGATGGACTTACTCTCTTTGCTCACAGCAAAGCCATACCAGTTATCCATAGAGAAGAGCAAGAACTTATCAGTTAAGAGGAAATAACCTCTTTCTCTGAGCCTCACTTTCTTATGTCTAGATCTTAAAGAGGCAAGCTAGTTCAGTCAATGCTCCTGGACATGAGGATAAGAAGGACTCTTCTAGATGAAAGGCAGCCCTTGAAACTCAGATCTGATGCCACAGGGGCACACCACAGCTTATTCGCAAACATATTAGTTGCACGCTGCACTCTATACTTATTTATCTATTGCTATTCTCTTATCTAGATTTTGCTGCAGGATTTCATTACAGACATTTATACATAGTGTGTATTTTGAATTCCTTAGAGGAAAATACTGTTTACTACACTTTCCATGTCTATTTTACAGTGAAATTATTTTTTAAAGAATGTCATGTTTTAGTGAATATAGTTTGGAGAATCTGCCATAACTTTTTAAAAAATACTTTTTAATGCTTTTTGTTTACTATGGCACGTCAAGGAAAATTATTCATTCTTGAGCCAAATAGATACAAGGAGTATCTGAAGTTTTTCCCTTTCAGATCACTAGGAATATCTAATGGAAAATGAGTTTTGGGTATCAAGACTCATGATGACAAATATGTGTGTTAATAGAAATGGTGGTAGTAAGCAGGGGCATCTGAAGGCAGAGTAGCTGACCTCTGCTTTCCTACTACAGTGTGTTGGGGGAGAAGGAAGATTGTTATTGTCAAAATTGAGATGTCATTTTCAGGAACACAAAATTATCTGCTTAAATTATAAATCATGTGTATGCTTTGTTCATTCTATATACACTGAGTAATCACATTGCTTAAGCAGAAAAAAAAAAAAAACAAAACTAGAAGCAAATTTCACTAATGGCATCTCTTGAAGCTCTTCTTTGCTTCCACCACCAGGTGATCTGTGATTTGTTTTCTCATTGAGTAGCCCACAGTTTGCTGAAGCTAGATTTAGTTTGTGTGTGTGTCTGTGCATGTGTGTGTGTGTGTGTGTGTGTGTGTGTGTGTATTTATAAGGGAACCTCAAATATTGGAAAGATTTTGTCTATGTCAACCATAGAGTTAAAGAAGTAAGTTGATCATTTTTAACAGACTTAATAAATATGACATGGGAGAAAAGCTCAAGGTCCTCTGAAGGGCAAGAGATTAGAGAATCAGGAATTGAAAAGATAAATTTTATAAAATAAATTCAAATCACTGCTTTTTTTGTGGACTATTCCCCATTAATTTATACATGTAAGCATTGACAGCTGGAAAGCTAATTTCCAGCACTAGTTTATGAGAAATATTTGTATAAACAAACAGCTCTGAAAAAAAAAAAAGAATTTAGTCATGTCAAAATTTAAAACTGTCCTAGACTTATGCAGAGTTATCTCAAAGTCCTGAGAATGTCATTCTCAATAGAAGTGTCTTTGATTGTCTAGAGGTCTTAAGTCTAAGATAAGACTTCTTATTAATCATAAATAATACGATTTAGTATGTCAGTTGGCCATGTCAGATGTGATTTGGGGCACAGAACATTAGCTGATTCTAGGGAGGAGCTAGAGATAAGGACTGGTCATGGTATTACCAAGTATTGTTAAGTAAGAGCATCAATTAAAACTCTGGACACCAAGGCTCAGGTGAAGGGCCCTGTTTTGGCAGCCCTATCTCCATGTTGTCACACAATGTCGCTGGAAAACAATGTCACCCATTACTCCACTGGGAGAGGACAACTGAAAGCTCCATGGTACAACTTTGCTGAACCTACTATGCATGTGTCCTTCTTTGGAAAAAAATTAATCTTTATTCTTTAATTGTAACAAGATACAATCTTGAGTCTTTCCAGTGAGTTCTGGATTCTACACAGAGGATTATCAAAACTGAAGGTGATGTCACTGGCACCCAGACTTGTGAATATGGTAGAAATGAAGATGCTTTTGTAGATATTTCTCTACCTTTATGCAGTGAAATAAAGATAATGTTTTCCCCAAGACAGACGTAGGATGGGTTTGCCAAGGTAAAAGGCAGAGTCTTCTAACCTCAGGTTTCTTCAGAAATATATCCTCACCATACATGCAGGCACAATATGGGTTATCATATTGCCCTGTAGGGCCAGGGTCTCAGGGAATAACACTGCGGTTTTACTCTGGACTCTGTCTTTGGTGCAAACAATAACTCTTTGTGTCTTATCCAGATACTGCTTATTTTTTGCTAATATCTAAGAAATTGTGATTGATTTCCTCACTGGCTTGAGTGCAAGGTAAAATATCAGACTCTTAACATTTCCGACTTGATATTTTAACACTAGTCCTACCACCGTCTGACCAACTATTCACTAGTCACTTTCACAAAGATTAACCAAAAAATACATCCTAAGAGTGTAATAATGGTCAGTTTAGAAATGGTTTCAGTTACATGAGATATCTTAAAAATGCAGTGAAAGATCCTACAGGTGGAGCTAAAGAAGCATATACTGGCCCTTCCTGTGAGATGCAGAGGCATTCATTTCATGTGCAATAAGCAAACTCATTTTGTGGTGTAAAGATCTATAGCACTGCAGCTACGGACGCTGTCATGAGGCTGACTGGTAATTTAGGATGACAGCACCTATTTACTGTGTGGTAAAGTGTGTACTCTCTTCAGACATAATTAAAAACAAAAAAAAAAAACAAAAAGCAATCACCCGAGAGATTTTGAAATGCTTATTTTCAATGGCTGTTAAATTTTCCAAATTGAATTCCCATCTAGAAACATTTATGACAACTACTGTAACACATTATGACTGCTTTACAAATTCAGGCTTTAGTGTACACATCTGCGTATTTGCAATATCCTCCTATACAAGAGATACAATCTCAAGTTGCTCTTAGCAGTGAACAATGAAAACTTAGGTAAAAATGGTTAAGATTTTTATAGCAACTCAGTGTGTTTTAGGTTGAAGCTCATTTTTCAGCTCCATGGATGGTCTCTCTGTATAGACGGGTGTTATTTCTATTTGAGGAAGGAAATGTGAACAAATGTCACAATAATAGAAATCAGAGACAACTGCATTTGAAATCTGTTCTGTCTCTAATTCCTTAGGCTGTCAGATAAATATCGCCAGCGAATGCCAATCTGGTAAACTTAAAAGACTCAAAGGCCAATATTTCCATGAATCAAAAATTTAAAAATAAGAATTCTGAAATATATGTAGGCACTTACAGTGAGTCCCACCTCATCAAACTGAACCTTGTCTACAGTTTCTACACTCAGTAATGTAATCTTAAACCAGTCAATCAGGAATTAACTGATTAGCATTAGTTAGGTAATTTGTCCTTGCCTAAAAAGTAACCCTGCAATAACCAACCCACTACTTTACTCACTATAACTTCCTCATTCCCTTCTCTTCTGCCTATAAAGCGCTTTCATCGTGTACTGCTTCTTGGAGTTCCTTTCTAGTTGCTAGACTGGATGCTGATTTAACTCAATGCAGTTCAAATAAACTCCTAACATTTTTAATACGTCAGTTTAACTTTTTATAGTCCTAAGCCTATATTTAAATAGCAAACAATAGCAAACAATTTTAGTAAATTAAATTTTCTTGTCTTCAAATCAATATGTACTCCAAACACAAAGGAAAAAAATAGTTTTTCCAGAGATTTGTTTATACATGAGAGAAAAATATATACTATTCCAGATGTGCTAACATAATCTCACCTACCTCATAATACTGTTTTAACAAAACCTCCATAAAATTTGTGTTATATTGAAAACTGACTTATAAAACTATGTTGGCAACAGAATTTATATCTCTTTTACAGCAAATATTTTAAGTTTTTATAGTTATGCAAATTAGCCAATGAACCTATGAAAAGATAAAAGCTTTTGCCCTCTTTTATCTAGAAAGAACACTTGTAATTCAGTTCTGATTTGATTTACAGTTTGTTACCACAGTTTGTCACAACTGAGAACCCTAAGTGACTGAAACTTATTTGCATGAAAACAGCTTTATTATGGTACATGCAGCTTAGCTTGATAGCTTTCTTATTATTGATGCAATTGTTATCCCATAGCAACAACTGAACAAGAAGACTGTCTCTGAGCCTGACTATAAGTGCACTTCTCACTTTCTTCCTGCTGAGAGGAAATTCCGTTTTCATTTAAACTACAGCATATATCAGTGAACATAATGGGATCTGACAGTCCATCTTAAATAGTGTCGTTAGGTAACAAAGAGAAATCTGAAGCAATATAAACCTTGGTCATTTTGATGATTGTTTCTTTTTCTTCAATTTGAACTGATAAGTAGAGCTTCCCAACAAAAGACTGAAACATTGTATTTTTTTACCTGATTTTCTCTCTGGATAGTTTTTTCATCACAAATCAATGTTTTAACTAAATGGTTATAAAATATGGCTAATGAGTTGCTGAGTCATACAAGAATATAACTAATGAAGAACTTGTTACTATTTGTAGATTTTGCAGCCTCACAAATTCATACAAAATCAGAAAGTAAATACAGAAATAGTGGTTCCTATATATTCTTTAAATATACAGTGTGGGATGAAAAAGTTAAACAACAAATTGAAGAATATACATATCAGATAAATAAGATGGTTGTTGAATATATAATTGACTATTTTTAGGAAATAATTTGAAACATTTATTTCTACCTACAAAGAAAAGGGCCAGTTTTGAAAATAATTTATATTTGTATAACAGAGCATTTCGAAGCCAAACATCTAAAATTCTTATGAGTTATGTGCTATAGTCACTATTTTATAGATTGATAAATTTTATCTAGCATATACACTTGTAATTCAGTTCTAATTTGATTTATAATTTATCAGAGTTTATAGGGCTTGATATACAATTTGAAATTAAAAAGTATGATTCCTTGAGTTCATATTTTCTATATTTTCTCGGTATTCTTTGAGAAAGGCAGAGAAAAGCTGAGTTTAAGGACAAGAACATTGTCTTAACCTAAGTTATAATTTTAAAAAGTGGCAGAGAGAAGACTTGATTCAGATTCACTCTCACTGTCATTCTCAGACATTCTTGCTTTAATACTCACTGATTGTAAAGGCCTTTTCTTCAAATGAAAATCTTTTCATGCCTGTCCCTCTTCACTTCCCTAACTGCAGCTTCATAAACAGATAAAAGAAGTGAATGGCCAGTATCTGTATCTCCTGCCTGGTTTCAGTAGCAAAGAGATTTTTATAACCTAATAAATCAGTAAATGGTAGAATTTCAAATAGTGGGGTTTGTTAAAAACTTAAGGATTTTTTGGGCCTCCCTGGTGGCGCAGCAGTTGAGCGCTGTGCTGTGGAGCTGTCGGCAGCGGTGACGTGAGTCCGATGCCCGGCTGGGGAGATTCCCACATGGCGCGGCAGACCTCTCTTGCCTCGCCCGCTGCTCCCCTCAGCAGTGTGTTTCTGATCTGCCTGTTCTGCTCCCCACTCTGTCTCTGGTGAACCTTCTCGCCACCCCACGCTTCTGGCCTGTACCCCAGCTTGTATGTGTAAATAAATAAAATCTTAAAAAAAAAAAACAACTTAAGGATTTTAGAAAATTTAGGAAAGAGTATTTCACAGTTTTGACATCTACCAGGCATAGATAGTATAATATCACAATCATAAAACAAAATATAAATAACAAAGCTATTTAATATTAACTAAAATCTCAGCCACTGTGCTATGCATTCATTATGTGAAATAATTCTAACAGTAAGTCCTACCATACTGATTCTGCTTTATGTTATGGAAACTAAGGCTGTAATTTATATGCAACTTATCTGAAGTTCAGGAGTTGGGTAGTTCCAAAATTCCCATAAAAGCTTGAAAATTCCTCAAGTAAACAGCTACACAGTATAATCTCATCTACACAGATAGCTATATACATCAATGAACACAAATATATCAATTTAAAATATTTGGGAAGGTGAGAATTATTACCAAATAGCAATAATTTGAAAAAATGCATATCTTAATATAATCATTCTTATCTATTCATAACTTTCCAGAGAATGATAAAAAATATTTTAATGCACTTGACTCTCAGTTTTGAGAACCTACAGTATCAGAAGAAGGAGAGTGAATGAAAAATAATAGCCTAATTAAATAATTAAAGCCTGTAGAAATGACTTTTACTGGAATGTTTATCATGTGAGTCATCTCCCATGTCAGTGAGATTTGACTTAAATATAAGTGAAATAACTCGCAAGCATGGACTCTGTTGTTCTGCATCACAACTTTTGCAATCATGCCATTAAAAAGTCATATTGACCGACCTATGGAGCTAAACTGGGCGGTAATACCATAACCTATTCATGGTAAGGACAATATAGATCTTTCTTCTTAGAGGTTAAAATAGAGAGAATAATATTGTTTTATGTCTCTATATCCTTATACTATTTATTTAAGAAAATTTTGATAGATATGAAACTTAGTTGTTGACCTGAAGAAATCTTGTGAATCTGCAAAACATATTATAATTACAAGGAAAACCTATTCCACAATATTAGTTTTCTACAATAAATGGATCTTCTGACTGTTTAGCATTAGGTATGACATTTTTCAAAAGCAGTCAATAAAGTAGCATTATTTATCATATCAACTAAACCCAAAGGCTTACCTCAGTATGTAGGTTTATTCCAAACTTTGCCAAAATCTGCACAGACTAATTCATTCCTTCTTTATTTATAACCTATAATCAATGTCTAAAATTGCCCTTATTTTGCTTTCTATGCTTCTTCTGTTCTTCTTCCCTTATCTTTAAATGTTTTGAAAATCCTACTTGTTCTTTAAAAGTGAGGATTACCAGTAACAACATAAACCACATTTTATAGATTTAAGTGAAAAGTAGGAAATAAGAGCCCCTTCCCAGTCCACACAGACATACAAAAAGTGGAAGATGCTTTTAGACGTGGAAAATATGCTATGGAAAGGCTTTGGGGCCAGAAGAAATATGGCATATTTGAGGAAAGTAAAGAAAACCTATATATGGCCTCCCTGGTGGCACAATGGGTTAAGTTGCAGCACTATGAAGCTATCTGCAGCCACTGCAGCATGAGTTCAATACACAGCCAGTGAGCTTCCCACACAGCGCAGCAGACCTCTCCTGTCTGGCCTGCTGCTCCCCTCAGCAGTGTATTTCAGTCTCTCTGCCTGTTCTACTCCCCACTCTGTCTCTGGTAAATCCTCTTACCGCCATCCCCCCACACCTCTAGCCTACACCCCAGCTTGTATGCATAAATAAATTAATCTTAAAAAAAAAGAAAACCTATAGATCTGTTGTCATAGAATTATTTTTCCTTTCAATTGAAAAAACACTGATTCACAATACTGTATATGATTTAGGACAGTAAGTCTGACTTTGCAGAGAGAGAAAGCTACAATCTGACTAGGGGGAAAGTTAGTGGAAAGATCAAGAAGAATGTGATAAACCAGGTCAAGGATTTTGTCTTTTTGCAGTGAGTGATAAGATGACTTTCATATGTATTAAATGGTAGGTTGTGTGATGAGGATGAAAAAGCTGTGCTATGACCATATCATGGAGTATGCCTCATTCCATAACATCACCCTGTTTATAGTATGGAGAGCAGACTGACAAGAATAGCTGTCGTTGTCCATGCAAACCTGCTGCTCTTTAAGAAAGGAGGTTAAAAAGGTGATGGGGGGCCTCCCTGGTGGCACAGCGGTTGAGTGCTGTGCTGTAGAGCTTTCGGCAGTGCGCGATGCCAGTTCAACACCCAGCCGGGGAGAATCCCATATGGTGCAGCAGACCTCTCCTGCCTCGCCCGCTGCTCCCCTCAGCAGTGTATTTCTGATCTGCCTGTTCTGCTCCCCACTCTGTCTCTGGTGAACCCTCTCGCCGCCCCATGCTTCTGGCCTGTACCCCAGCTTGTATGTATAACTAAATAAATCTTTAAAAAAAAAAAAGGTGATGAGATTAGGATAGTGAGAACAAAGATGGGGAGAAACGAATTCTAGGGTGGAAGAATGAATTCAACATTTTAAAATCAATTGATGCATCTAGCACAGTATGTATTTTATTGAGAAAATATAGTTCCAAAATAACTCATACTAAACCAAAATTAAGTTATGATAGATGGAAGTAGTCTTATTAAATGACTGATCCAGAATCTAAATTCAAATTAAAATTTTTATGCCTTGATTAAAATAAAATTTCAAATAGCAGTTAACAATGTTTATTTTATGTTTATTTTTTCCTTGAAAAAAATTCACAATATTTTCTGCACAATTACATAATCTCACTCTCCTATATTATGTATGATCATCTCTTTAACGTCACCAGTTTTTTCTTTTACAATATTTCCCTATGTATAAGAAAGTATAAAATTTCTGAGAATTCAAATTTCATATAGTTAAATTATTTGTGTAGCTAAGCAATATATTAAATAAAAGTTTTGATTAAATTGCAAATCTGAATTTCTAATCCTTTACATTATTTGATTGCAAAGAATTTCTAAAAACATCAATAAGTATGAACAGTCAAAGAAATTACCCAAAGTTTATGCTTTTCTGAAATTATTTTAATATATGAAATAATTTAAAAATATTATCATGGAATGTATGCTGCATTTTGTGTTTTCATGGCTTTTATCATTGGTATTACAATCCTTCTACATGAAATAAAAGAGTTTAGTAACTTTTGCAGGGAAAATTGTGTCCACTGTATTAATATGTTTACAGAAATATTAGAGTCCAAATAAATGACTTAGTGGATAAATGTAAAAAAAAACTAAAAAACGAAAATATTTTATACCTGAGTAACTCACTTCACAGTTCACAGGCCCTCACCATTATACTTCACATTATAATTATTACATAATATCATTAATTCTGAAGAAAAATAAACTATACTCTAGAGACTTTCTAGATAGACATTTCAGATACTTCAATTAGAAAAGAGAATAATTCATCAATGGATTTTATTTCATAAGCAGGCTAAAATATGATTAAAAATGAGACAATGGTTAGACTGTTATAAAATACATTATATTGTGCTGCAAAAGAGTGCACAGTGCTCTCAAGCTGAAGTTTGTGAAAGAAACAAATTTGAGAAAAGTCAAATCAAAGTTGTCAAGCAGAAAAGCAATATAACTAGCTTTTCAAGTTAAAATGTTAAAAATTATTCTGGGTAGCTGAGACCACAGTGACAGTATAGCTATTTCTCTCCCAGGGGATTCTCCTCAAACAACAAACATGAGAATACAGTGTAGGAGGCCAATAGCAGAAAAAAGATCAAATGAAGAAAGGCAGGAAAATGACTGAAAGAATGAAAATTACACAAAAAGTAAAAGGATGAGGGAAAAAAGGTAGTGAAGACAAGCAAAAATATTTGAATTATCACATTTTAATTTGACAGAGGAAAAACAAAACAGTGGAACAGGGCTAATAATTAAAACTACAAACCAAGAAAGCTTTTCAGAGATAGAAAAAGACCTGAATCAGCACATTTTACAAACCTTGGATGGGAAAATTCACCCAGACCAAATTCAAAGATAAAGAAAAAAAATCCTCATCTGAATCTATACTTCTGAATCATATAGTGTTATATACTGGTGTTGCCTCAATAAAAATAATACAATTGAAAAAAAAGAAAACAAAAGAAAAATCTCAAGGCCTCACGAACAAAGTGGTAAATAACTTACATAGACAAAATAATTAAATTAATATCAAATATTTCAAAGATTTTACACTAAATAAGGAAACAAAGACACTCAATGAAGATGCAGGATATAGAAAAAGTTTGCAACATACAGGAATGTTGGAAATTCTTTTCTCATCAGGCCAATGTACTGTACTTACCCCATATTTTATGATAGTTACATAAGGTAGAATTTTTCCCATTTATAGAAAAAGAAACAATGGTAAGAGAGAGAAAACAACAACACTCAACTGAAAACATCCATAAGTGAACTGAGAATTAGCCTTGATCTTCAATCATCAGGTTGGTTCACTTTCAATTAAGTCATAATTTTCTCCTCATTCTAGTTCAATCAAGTTCAAACTAGAGATTCTATAGACACATACAAGCCAACAACTGCCATTCAAATTTCAAACACCTGATAGCCTTCAGCATACAATAATCGGAGGGAAGATGATAATGGAGACCAAGACATTAATCTGGCATAAGCTTTGAATATGTTTTCAGTCACTTACAGTATTTATGCTTAGTCCTGCCAGATACATTGTAATTAGGCAGAGATATTCCTAATCACCAAATTCTCACTACTATTATAGGGGATAAATCTAAAGCACTGCTACAAAATGGAATGGAATATTAACATAAACATATGAGTTCACATGTTTGTCACATATTATATTGCATTTTATAATCAAGGCATACTATAGTCAAGCCTTCTCTCCTTATCTATGAAAATATGATTAAGATCACCTAATAGGATACTTACAAAAATTAATTCTTAAGTAGAAGTATCTATTATACATCTAAGTGACTCAAAGTATTTTCTCATTGTTTTATTTTTGAAAACACGTGTTCCTCTATCATTTATAATGTTATCTGTGACTCTTCACATCCATAGAAAGTAATGTTTCAATGATATTTATGGAATTCATATTACTTGCCTGAGATTATTCTATACATCAATGTGTAAAGATGAGATCCTTGCCCTTCATGTTATCTACAATTCTAGCTATGAGCAGTGTAGGACCAGGTATGACAGGACTGCACATATGCTCTCTTGACAGAATACTGCTCAAAACGGAAGTAGATCTCTGTGCTAGTTCATAATCAATATAGTTTAAAAATTCAAGAAAACAAATGAGTTCTGCTATTACTAAAGTTACATAAAATGATCTCTAATGTCCATGTCCATTAGCAAAGATCTACCAAGTTGAACTAGTTAGAAAAATCTTACACAGGATTTTTAACTTGTTAAATGAAACTTTTGTATAAACACTGAGTCTTTTCAAGTACTATGATTACTTACTTTTAATTGTCCATCATAAATTATTTAGAATATAATTAGCATTTATTTTTTTCCATATTTGATGAGTCCAAGAACATTAGACCAAGTGTTCCTCAAAATTTAGGATGCATAAGAATGTCCTGGATGGGCCTCACTGGTGGTATAATGGGTTAAGTCATAGCACTATGAAGCTATCAGCAGCCACTGCAGCATGAGTTCGATGCCCAGCCAGGCAGATTCCCACACGGCACAACAGACCTCTCCTGCCTTGCCTGCTGCTCCCCTCAGCAGTGTACTTCAGTTGATCTGCCTGTTCTACTCCCCACTCTGTCTCTGGTGGATCTTCTCACCTCCCCCAACACATCTGGCCTACATCCCAGCTTTTATGCACGAATAAATATTAAAAACAAAAGAATTACTTGAAAAAAATTTTAGATGCAGTTTCTGAATCAGTAGGGTCCAGATGCTCCATTTCTGAAAACTCCCATGTGACACAGTTGTTAATGTTCACTGGACCACATCTTGAGTAGCAAAGTACTAGTGAACATTTAATGTAGACATTTAGTTGATGAGAAGATATCTTGTATATGAAAAATAATTAATTTTAGTAGGCATTTCATATGCTCAAAGTGCTCTATAGAAATAGTGATAACGCTTTCATGAATGCCATTTTTTACTTATAATTTTTAACAATAGCATAGGTGGAAATGCTTAAAGAGAAACCTGATAAAATGGATACTGAATTAATCTGAACTAGACACAAAAGAAAATTATATATCTCAGATGAGCAGCTAAGCTTAAAGTAATACAATAACAAAAATTGTTTATAGAACACTTAATATATCTTCCTTGTCAGGAAACCTGTTTTGAATTGTTATTCAGAATTGCTTAAAAATAAGGACAAATGTTAAACCAGCATTACCTCACCCATCTATTTTCTTGTATTCAAACTGTGTCTTTTGTTTTTATTTTTTTAAACTTAAAATATCTGTTTAATTTTTTCCTAAAAGTATTAGTGAGGCCCTTTACTGCTAACATTTTTATATAGAGAATGCGCAAATACATGCAAAAAACTGGCACATTATTCTTTCCACAATGCCCAGCATAGCAGCAATTTTAAACAATAAATGATTGCTTAAACTATATATTACATTCAATTAGACAAGAAACTCAAAGACCTAGAACTGAAGTTGTCTGTTATCTTTAGTAACATGATTGCTCAGTCTTTGATACGGAAAACAGAAATTAGGTTGTTCTGAAGGATAAATGTGATATTCCTTAATAAAGAAACTGGCACAGTTTCTGGGAGAAATGATAGTTGCAAATCATAAATACTTAGTCAAATTCCTAAATAAAGAAGATGCTCAATATATGAACACCATTTTTACTTAGTTAAAGAGCAATCAATTGACAAATCAGTAAACAAAAATACCCTTGAAGAGTAGAATGCAGAGTCCTAGGACATATATCTTTCCTAATTAAAAACAACAAGAACAAGGCACATCAATGATTTCTTGAGAGGATTATTGGAAAATAAAAATGACTACACACCTGAGGGGAGAAATCAAATACTGTTCAAAATGAACAACAATGAAATAAATAAATTTAATAAAATAAAAAGGAGATAAAGTTGAAAAAAAACAGAAAAGAAAAAAGTTTTGGAATCTCCCAAAATGTTTTCATAAAAACAGGATCATAAAGCCAATTCTACTTGACATTCCAGTTATAAACTTATATGAACTCTGAAGCACCAACTAGCAATGCTACTGACAGCTACATGGTATTAGCAATTGTGCAAGAAGTAGCAGGAGAGTAACATTCAGTCTCCTGAGATGCAAAATCATAAACAGAGAACTAAGATAAACACAGGAAGCCAACTGGAGAACAATAATAATATAGGGGAAAATATTACAGATCAATATAAGGGACCAATGTAAAGTCATAAAGATAATAATAGTTTGACCATGTGAGATCTCAAAACAAAGAAACCCAAGCTCATTTCCAGGACAAAGTCCCACGCTGGGATGGAATTCCTGGGAATATAAGGTAAGTTGACCTAAATATGAACGATACAGACAAAGATAGGAAAAGGTAAATAAAAACACATCTGCAGGGATGAGGAGGGGAGTACAGAAGTAGAAGATCAAAAGTACAGGTCAATTTGTTTGATCACTTGGTGAAAATAACAGAATCAGAAGGTCTAGAGTTACAAAGCTAGAAAAAAATTCTTAGCCAATAATTTCCTCTATATGAAAACTTCCTTTAATTAGAAGAATATATTGGTAGAATCATAAATACCATTATTTTAGCAAAAAGGTAATAAGCAGAAAAATACACTACAAACAGTCTCACTCATCCATGTGTTGTCTATGATTGCTATCAAGAAACAATGGCAAAGTTGAATAAACTATGTTCCACAAGATATAAAATAATTGCTAGCTGTACTTTAACAAAAAAGTTTTGTCTTCCCTGGCATAGAAGACAACCATATAAAGTTCCAACTTTTATTAAAGACTGAGAAGAGTGGGGTCTCCCTGGTGGTGCAGGGGTTAAAATCTCAGCACTATCAAGCTATCTCCAGCTACTGAGGCATGAGTTTGATTTCAATCCCTGGTTCCATGAGTGACCCATGTGGCATAGCAGACCTCTCCTTTCTCGCCTGCTGCTCCCCTCAACAGTGTATTTCCATATGTCTACCTGTTCTGCTCCCCACTCTGTCTCTGGTGAATCCTGTCATCCCCTGCACATCTGGCCTACACCCCAGTTCTTGTATGCATAAATAAGTAAAAATGAATCTTAAAAAAAAAAAAGATTGAGAAGAGGTAGCTGGTAGGGAAAAATCTAATTATAAAACAGGTTAAGAAAAAGTGGTCAGAGAGCACAGAAATAAAATATGAAATTATGGAAGCTAAAGAAAAGGTTTCTAGGATGCCACTCAGAGAGTTTCAGAATATGCCAAATTTACATAGAAAAAGATGAAAATGTGTTAAATTTAAAGATGTGAAAATCAAATAGTTGGGAAGTGTAAGAAAATGGAAAGTATAAACTCTGAATGAGTCTACCTTTTAGGATTTCAGGATAATAGCTAGAAGAGGTAAGGGGTATCACATAAAATAAATCAACAAATTTTAGGTTTTCAAAGTTATTATATGTTCTTTTATTTGCACCTTGATCATTCTAAATTAAAAGTTTCGCCCAAAAATGCCTATAGGAATGTTTTGATTATTCTTTTTTAAAAAAATACAGGTGCACTTATTTAAAATCAGAGTCTAAAAAGTTAGTTTTATATCACCTTAAAGACCCTTTCAATGTAACTGTGATTTCAGTTCCATGCTTTCTGATTCATATGAAACAAACTGTTGAAAGCATTAATTCATACTGGACATGAAGACAGTGTATTTATTTTGTATTGGAGTAAAACTTAAAGGAAATTCAGCTGAAACTTTGAAGATTCAACTGGACAAATACATTGTATACAGATATGTACATGTATGTGGACAGAGTTCAAACTGGATTTTTCTTCAAATAGCGATGTTACATAACAATATCAAAAATTAGGGTACAAAGTATTTATTTTTTTTGTTCCAAAGACAGTTATTCTTGCTAATGTTTTGTTTAAATATATATTATAGGCTTTGCTTATAATGAAATAATCTTTTTATAACAAAATAGCCCTATTAATAACTAAAAATGATCGGTACCAGGAAAATGATGAATGTCTTGTGGAACATAGTTTATTCAACTTTGCCATTGTTTCTTGATAGTAATCATAGACAACACTCGGATGAGAGAGACTGTTTATAGTGTATTTTTCTGCTTATTACATTTTTCCTAAAATAATGGTATTTATGATTCTACCAATACATTATTTTAATTAAAGGAAATTTTCATATAGAGGGAATTATTGGCTAAGAATTTTTTTTTTTTTAATATGGGCCATTCTCACTAGGAATTTACCTAAAGGACACAAAAACATTAATTTGAAAGGAAACTTGCACTCCTATGTTTAATGCAGCACTATTTACCATAGCTGAGATATAGAAACAACTAAACTGCCCAAAAACAAATGAGTGAATCAAGAAGAAGTGGTATATAAACACAATGGAATACTATTCAGCAATTAAAGGAGAGAAACTCATACAGAAATATGGATGTGACTAGAAGGGATTATGCTCAGTAAAGTCAGTCAGAAGGAAAAAGAAAAATATCGGATGGTTTCACTTATAGGAGGAGCAGAGGGAAACAAATCAAAGGGTCAAAAAAAGAGAGAAAAAAACTGGCAGGCAAACTATAGGTCTGAGGCATACCGCAGGGGATGGGGAGGGAGATGGGTCATAATAGGGAAGGGAAGAGCACTGTGGTGATGGCTCATATGTGATGAGGTGGTGGGACTACACATGAGTGGAGAAATCAAATATTGTACAAAAATAAACAACAATGTAAGAAAATTAAAAACTTTAACAAAAATGTCTTTTATATTATCAATTTAAGTTATATACTTTTGGAAATTGTATTCATCAGTCTAGCTTTGATTTACATTTACTACATATAATTTCTATTATACAGAATGTCTACTAAGCCTTGATTTCTGTGGGAGAAAAAACTGTACTGAAAAAAATTGACCAGATTTATGATAAAATTGACAGTTACTATAATTGATGCATTAACTAATATTTAATAAAGTTATATACAAGTTGTGCTGTTATATTTCTATATAATTATCCAATTAAAATATTGTGAAGAATCATAATATTACAATTGAAAAAGCTAAATTTCATGATATTTCAAAAACTGTTTTAGGTATTAGAACTATTTTGTGTGAGAGCTATGTTGAAACATATTTTCTCTTAAAACTCAGCAAATATAACTCAGATTCTGTCAAAAATACAGTGCTTACTAAAGAGGAAAAGGGTGGTATAAGAGCATGTGGGGTAAGGTGGTAATGGATTGGCACTGGAGCTTTTGTGGAAGGTGAGTGAAGCTTGTGAATGCATTGAGATGTGACATTGTACTCCACAACTCATATAGTCATTTAAACGAATGGCAAATAAATACAATTTGATTTTTTTTAAAGAGAAAAGTGAAAAAAAAATCTATTTGACTTTAAAAACTTTTTATGTATACATACATGAAGATAGATAAAGGCATCTCATTTATTTGGCAAACCAAATGCAGCACAATGGTATTGGGGTATCAGAAGTAAAGAATGAATCTCAGATTGAGTCAAGGTAGCATTTTCTTTCTTTCATTAATGAAAATTATATTACATATACCTTCTCAACATATAAGGAATATTATGTTTGCATTAAAGGCAGATGTCAGATAACTTTAAATAAGTGAAAAAACTATAGTTATCTAAAAAAAAATGTCCAAAAGGATTTTTTAAATACTGAGTAGGCAGCTTAAGTAACACACTGAAATATTTTAAACTATATTAAATAATGATATGAAGGCTTTGAACATGAAGAGAAAATATTTTAAATTGGTATATAATCATTAAAAGAGGGAACAAAATATCTGTAAACTTTAGAAATGTAAAATTTGAAATAAAGACAAAATACATAGATTATTGCAAGATAAAAAGCACAGTAACACTCATTTAAGATAAAATTAGGCTTTGAAATGTTTCCGATTTGATTTAAGTTATGATGAACCTAAGGCAATATTAAAAATGGGACATATAATTCCAAAATCAACTGTTTTCTTCTAAGATGTCCACAGCCTTAAATATATATACATATAAGATTACAAAAAAGATTTTTAGAAAGATATTTACATATGAAAATATCCCTATAGACATTTAGTAAGTTTAATAAAAACATTTCAGAAATTGTTCACTTTAACTAGAAAAGATATTGGGAAGTCATTTTGAGTCAGTAGAAAAAAGCAAACACCATATATAAGTTAATGATTTTAAGCACTATTCATTTTAATCTGAAACTGGTTTATGCTTTTTTTGACCTGTAATGGAATTTGCTATTTTTTTAATAAAAATGAGTTTTATATAAGAGCTCACAAATATTTATTAAATAAAATTGAATTATTTCTTATACCTTTTATTCTTGAACATATACATACATATATAGACACACACACTACATGAAAAAACACACACAATAAATTTGGCTTTTTTTTTTTTTTTCCTGAATCAAATATAAGTTAATAGACCTACTGTGTTTAATGGCCAGTTTTATTTCTGGAAGAAGATAAAATTTGATGCTAATCATTAATGTTAAATATTTTTATATTTTATTGGTATAAATATATGAGGTTTAAAAAATACATACTTTTGGGCCTCCCTGGTGGTGCAGCAGTTAAGTGCTGCGCTGTGGAGCTGTCAGCAGGGGGACGCGAGTTCTATGCCCAGCTGGGGAAAGTCCCACATGGCCTGGCAGACTTGTCCTGCCCGGCCCGCAGCTTCCTTCAGCAGTGCATTTCCGTTGATCTGCCTGTTCTGCTCCCCACTCTGTCTCTGGTGAACCCTGTCGCCACCCCACGCCTCTGGCCTGTACCCCAGCGTGTATGCATAAATAAATCTTTTTAAAAAAATAAAAATAAATAAAAAATACATACTTCTAGGAACAAGAACCTAAATCTTTAAAACAACATTTTAATATTAACTGCTTATGTTTCAAATAAGAATCTTCTCAATATAGAATCTTTCAGTCATTTGCACAATTTTACATAGTGAGATTAAGTTTTATATCTTGAGTTGCTTTCAGTTCCTCTTTCAATACTACAGAAAGATACACTAATATTGACATTTAGAATTTGGTTGATTGAAAATGACAAAATCAGAGATTCAAAAGAATCATGGAGACAAAAAGGAAGGTAGGATACTTTTGTCTCACTTTTGATATAGTAAAAAATTTAATGTTCACGTTGAAGAATATAAAAATTAGACACAGGTGCTTTTGTTTTGGAGGTGGCATCCCACTGTTTTCCCACTGGCTCTGTTTCAGCTGTTTGTCCCTTAGCTAACCACTCAGCTTTAGCCTGGCAGCCTGCCATGGTGCTACTTAAGGCCAATCTCCCTAACAAATAGGCCTGAAGATTTCCTCATCATTATAAAGCTATGGATTGGTGCCCTCTATGAAACTTAATTCCAACCAAGTTCCTAAGGCATCTTTACTTTATAAAGAAATAGCACCATCTGGGGCCTCCCTGGAGATCAAGGTTAAGTCTCAGCACTATCGCCATGAGGGCTCACAGATGCAGCAGGAGTTGAAGCTCTGGCCAGGGAGCTAATCCACATGGTGCAGCAGATCTCTCCTGCCTCTCCCTCTGCTCCCCTCAGCAGTGTATTTCAGTCAATCTTCCTGTTCTGCCCCCAACTCTGTTTTGGTAAATCCTCTCACCCCCCTCACTTCTGGCTTACACCCCTGTTCTATGCAAAAATAAATAAAATCAAAAGAAAAGAAATAGTACCATTTATAAGGACTCTGTGCAAAAAGATAAAAACTGGTTTTACTCATTCCCAGAATGTTTTCCCACTTTTGGTCCAATCTGAAATGTTCATCCCCTACTTCATAAATAAACGCTTCTTATTTCACCTAGTCCCAATGAGTTCTTATGTCTTAGCACTACATATAATATTTCAAATTATTACTGTATCTTAAAATTTTTCCTTTCTCCCCACCTAAATTTTCAACTTCATAAGGATCATTTCAGGTTATGTTATCCAGATAATAGCACCTTTACCTTCATTTTGTACATGCCACAAATATCATTAGTATATGTCCATAACAATTATCCTTAGGTTTTAATAATGATTTATTTTGCTATTTCTTGCTGATCTTATACAAACCTTTGGTAAGTCCTCTGAAATAATTCAGAATTTGGAGAAAAATTAAAATCCTCTTTGCAGAACAATGAAATGATTTGCCAAGGATAAACTGCTGGCAGCAGTAGAACTAATCTGGAACTTAAAGTTTCTGGAATCACAACCCTTGTAGTGTTTCTAGCTATTTCAAAATAGAACTAAGAATGCTGAAAACAGTACACATAATGATTAAGCTGTATGTCAATCCTATTTAAATTAATATGGTTAGGTAGATTATCACTGAGCATATGTTTTAAATTTACTATAAGAAAATGTAGAAATGCCATCCTTTATTAGCCAGTGTTTCTTATTATTACACTATCATTGCTGTACATCATTTTCAGTACTTTGGAAGTAAAGGCTCTCCCTCTTTAAGTGGGTCTCTGTAGCATCCCCAACACTAAAGTACCTGTAGTTCTCCCCCATAGTACATTGTGCTCCCTTCCCCCTTGTCCTCACCCTTATTCTTCCTCTGCCCCTCTGGATGTCTAAGTCATATGGCAAACTTTCAAAGGGTAGTTTTAAAGTTTGTCTTTGAACCTTTGTATTCTCTGTATTCCACATATAAGTGACAACATTCCATATTTATCTTTCTCCTTCTGACTTCATTTAGCATAATCCCTTACATCTCCGTCTAATTTGTCAAAAGTGGAATGAGTTCACCTTGTTTGATCACTAAGCAGTATTCCATTGTGTATATATACCCCATTTTCTGATCCACTAATCTGATCCACTAATCTAATCCACTTTGGTTGTTTCCATAGCTCGGCTATTATAAACAGTGCTGCTATCAACATAAGGGTGTAAGTTTTCTTTCAAATTAGTGTTTTTGTATTCTTTGAGGAGATACTTAGGAATGGATGTTTAGGTAATATGGCAGATACATTTTTAGTCTTTTGAGAAACTTCTATACAGCTTTTCAGAGAGGCTAGAGAAGTATACATTTCCAGCAGCAATGTAAGAGGGTTCCTTTTTCTCCAAACCCTCAGCAAATTTATTCTTTCTAGCCTTTATGATATGGGTCATTCACACAGTTGTAAGGTGCTATCCATTGTGGTTTTGATTCCATTTCTTTTTAAGATATATTTTATTTACTTATGCATACAAGAGCTGGCATATAGGCCAGAGAATCAGGGGGTGAGAGGATTCACCAGAGACAAAAGTGGGGAGCAGAACAGGCAGATTTACTGAAATACACTGCTAAGGGGAGCAGCCAGAGAAACAGGAGAGGTCTGTTGTGCCATACCTGAATTAACTCCCAGGCCAGAGATCCACCACAAGCCATAGAGGTGACAACACTGAGACTTGATCCTGAGGCCACCAGGGAGGCCCAAGTCTTTTTTTTTTTTTAAGATTTATTTTTTATTTATACATACAAGCCGGGGTACAGGCCAGAGGCGTGGGGCGGTGAGAGGGTTCACCAGAGACAGAGTGGGTAGCAAAACAGGCATATCAGAAATACACTGCTGAGGGGAGCAGCGGGAGAGGCAGGAGAGGTCTGCCGCGCCATGTAGGATTCTCCCTGGCTGGGCGTCGAACTCACGTCGCCGCTGCCAACAGCTCCACAGTGCAGCGCTTAACCGCTGCTCCACCAGGGAGGCCCAAGGCCCAAGTCTTATATCCAAATCTTTAACACATTTTGAGTTAGGTATTGTTAATGGTATGATACAGTAGTCTAATTTTATCATTTTGCATGTGATTGTTCTGTCTTCTCAACACTACTTGCTGAAGAGAATTTCATTTCTCCACTATACACTCTTGACTCCTTTGACATAAATTGCAGTAAATATAAGTATGGGTTTATTTCTGTGCTCTCAGTTCTATTCCACTTGTGTCTATTTCTCTCGCAGTAACACGTGTTTTGGTTATTAGCTTTGTAATATCTTTTAAAGTCTGGGAGTTTCAGGAATATTTTGACTATCCACGCATTTTGTGGGTCCATATAAATTTCAGCAAATGTTCTGTATTTATTTATAGAGTATTATTAAAACTTTGATAAGGATTGCATTTAATCTTTTTTACTTTGAATAAGATAGTCATTTGTATGACATTAATTTTTCTAATCCAGGGTCAAGGAATATATTTCCATTTTTCATGTGTCTTCTATTAATTGACTATGTGTTTAATAGTCACACACAAACACACACACACACACACACACACACACAATCTTCCAAATGTGTTGCACAGGGTTTTCAGCTCTTATGCTAGATTTATTCCTAGGTATTTAATTCTTTCTGATGAGGTATCATAAAGACACAACCTTCATCAACATAAATGCACCAAATGAAGAAGCATCAAAATATTAAAAACAGCTAGTAAAAAACTCTGCAATCAAACACTGGCAGCAATGCAATAATAGTAGGGTAATTATAAACACCACTTACATCAATGAATAAATTAAGGCAGAAATTCAACAAGGAAACAATAGTCATAAAGATTAAAAAATAAACCAAACATGTTTAATTTTGGCACTGAAAACAAAGAAAAGACTGTAAACCCATTCCCCTCGAATACAGATGGGATATTCTTAATGATAGATCACACGTTGGGTCACAAAACAAGTGCCAACAGATGTATAATTATGAAAATTATATCACCACTTCCTCTGTTCACAATGGTATCAAATAGAAATCAACCAGAAAGGGAAAGTAGGAAACTTCCAGTATGCCAAGAATTAAGGACATACTACTGAAGTACTGTTTAGTTAATGAGGAAATCAAAGGAGAAATTATAAAATACCAGGAAAAAAATGAAAATGAACATACACACTATAGGAATTTATGGAAACAGCAATAATAGTGCTGAAAGAGAAATATAAACTAATACAGATCTATATCAAGAAATGAGAAAGAACTTAAATAATTTAAGATATATAATACTGGAAGGAACTACAAAATGAAGAACGAAAGAAACCAAAAGCCACTAACAGGAAGGAAACAATAAGAAATAAGGTTGAAATAAGTGAAACAGAAATAAAACAGACATTTCAAAAGATTAATGAAACCAAAGCTGGTTCTCTGAAAAACAAATGGAATAGACAAACCTCTAGCTATACTAAGAAAAGTAGTAGGGGAACTCTAATAAATAGAATCAGAAATCAAAGAGAAATTACAATACATATCCCAGAAATATAGAGCTTCATAATTGACTACCTTCCAAGTATCATATTGCCCATAAATTGGATAATGTAGAAAAGAGCAAATTCTGAGAAATATATAGCCTCCTAGATTGAATCAGGAAGAAACAGAAATCTGAATAGATCAATTAAAAAAAATAAATTAAAATAGCAATCATGAGTTTCCAAAAAATAATAACAAAAACAACAAAATCTAGGACCAGATGGTTTCACTAGTTATTCTAACGAACTTTCAAAGATAAACCAGTACCTATCCTTCTCAAACTCCTCCAAAAAACCGACAAAGAAGGAATAGTCCCAAACACACTTTATTAGGCCAGTATCACCCTGATGCCTAAAGCAGACAAGCACATCACACATGCAAAAGAATCAGAGACCGATATTCATACTTAATATAGATGCAAACATCTTCAACAAAATTTTAGCAAACTGAATTGAACAATATATTTAAATGATCGTGCATCATGGCCAAGTGGCATTTACTGCAGAGATTCAAGGATGGTTCAATAAATGCAAATCGATCAATATAATTCACCACATCTAAAAAAGGAAAAATAAAAACAATGATCATATCAAAAGATGCAGTAAAGATATCTCATGAGATACAGAATCCATTTATGATTAAAACTCTCAATAAAAGAATAATAGAAGTAGGGCCTCCCCGGTGGCGCAGCGGTTGAGCACTGCGCTGCGGAGCTGTCGGCAGCGCACGATGCGAGTTCGACGCCCGGCCGGGGAGAATTCCACATGGCGAGGCAGACCTCTCCTGCCTCGCCTGCTGCTCCCTCAGCAGTGTATTTCTGATCTGCCTGTTCTGCTCTCCACTCTGTCTCTGGTGAACCCTGTCGCCGCCCCACGCCTCTGGCCTGTACGCCAGCTTGTATGTATAAATAAATAAATCTTTAAAAAAAATAAAATAAAAATAAAAAGGAAAAAAAAGAATAATAGAAGTAACATAACTCAACATAATAAAGACCACATATTCCTAATCCACAACAAACAACATATTCAATGATAAAATACAATAATACGATAACCTTTTTCTCTAAGATCAGGTACAAGTCAAGGATGTCCACACTCATTAGTATTATTCAATATTGATTTGAAGTCCTAGCTAGAGAAACTAGGCAAGGGAAAGATATAAAAGGAATCCAAATTGGAAAAGAAGAAATAAAACCATAACTATATTCAGATATCATAACATACACAAAAACCATAAAGACTCCGGGAAAAAAAAAAAAAACTGTTACTATCATCAATAAAGTGGCAGACTTTAAAATCAATTTAGAAAATCTGTTGTGTTCCAATATAGAAAAAAAAAAAACTAACTAAAAGGGAAAGGAATTTAATGAAATCATATATCCATAAGAAAAAAAAGAAATTAAATTGATCCTAAATTGCCTACCATTCCGTTACCTTTTATTCAGACTGGTATGAATCTGAATACAATATCTGTTATTTATCAACCTATTAACATGAACCATTTAATTTCTCATTTTCTTAATTAGTAAAATGAGCATATTGGATATTTCATTGTTTTCATGTAAGGATTATTGAGCAAGTGCTTATAATATTTAGTATAGTAATTGGTCAGTAATAGCAGAAATAATTATCAGGTTCATCCAAACTGAATCCCAAACCAGTACATCGTTTATGTGGAGAACTATATAATTTTCTCAGTCTAAGAACAGGTTGGCTAGAGAGCTTGGAAAAGGATAAACTTAAAGATAGGGATAAATGACTATAGTATTTAAAATCAGACTGTGTTAAAACAAGGAGCTGATAATATTATAGAGACTATACACTACTCCAACTAAGAGACTTAATATAAGGTACTAATAGAATATAATCATCAATTCATGATGTCTATTCTGAAACAGGTATTATTAAGCATAGAGTTCTAAAGACATAATTTTTATAATCAGGAAAAAAAATTTCTTGTAAGGGAACATTTATAAACACAAATTGTATCTGGCTCATTCTGTAATAAATTACATAAAATCCTAAAAGACTAGAGAGATACGAGTAAAGTCTTAACAGAAGATTAAATATTTATGATGCATCTTGGAGAATTTATCGTTTACCAGCATTTAAAGAGGAAAAGCATCTCATACAGACAAAAGAAATGGCTAAAGACCCTGAGATGTTAGGCTCAGAAAATGGGGAGAAATTCCTAAACAGGAACCTAGGTTATGGTGTCCCAATTGAGTAATGGTCATAAATAAGGCCAGAAAGAAAGTTCAGATGTAGACTAAGAAATGCAGTAAGGTGTGGATATGAGATTATATTTAGTAGACAGCCATGTGGAGCCAGTTCAGCAGAAGAATAACAGAGCCAGTGTGGATTCAGCACATAATTGATACCAGTATTCATGATGAACTCATTGAGATTAAGCAAAGTTCAGTTAAAGAGATTAATAGTATGGGAAGTGAATGATGAATGTATGACCTACATATCTGGTACATAAAACCTCTGATTAGAAGAGAATTTCTATACTGTACCTTCTACAGGATTTGGTTATATATATATAGGCTATGTAGGAATAACTTACTACACCTGAATTACTCATGAATTAAACCAATGCTTTTTAGCTTAGGTGATTGATTAGATTGATGACATTATTGCTCTGCTTCTGGGGATATTTCAGCAAGAGGAATTCAATAGGACTGAGCAGAAATCAATTCAGTTTTGTCATTTAGTAAACTGAAAAAATTTGAAGCTCAACAACAGAAAATGGAACCAGATTTTGGAGTTTTCATTAAAGGGTATTTAAACAACAAGTAATTGATTAGGTATCCAGGAAGGCTGGTCAGAGAGTGAACAAAGGATTTTGTTACTCATAGCACTGAAGTAGTGAAAAGAAAAAAAAGGTGTCGGAGAAAACAGAAACGAACTGACATTCAGCCAGATCTGACGTCTTAAATCAGAAAAAATTTTAAGGCTTAGGAGTAATTTCCATTTCAAGTGCTGTTTAGCTAGCATTCTCCTAAGACTTTAATTAGCAACTATTATTTCAGAATGACCAAAACCATACCATAAAAAGAAACATAACACTTACAAGGTGGGTGTGATTTGGTAATATGCCTCAAATCATATGTACTGTTGTAAACCATTACTGCAATAAAAAAATAAAAATAGAATTATAGGCAAAATTTAAGGAGGAGTGGGATACTTATATATCAGAGTATCACTTCAGAGAATGTTTCCTAATTCAAAATAGATAAAGAGAAATTACAGTACAGTAGAGAAACATGGCAGACACTACTTTAATAATGAATCAAATTTTACACCATCTGTACTTGAACAAAGCAATGTTATGTGCTACTCGATGGGACACAGCAGGGTCACAGTTTATATGCATCTCCTGTATCTAATTACGGAGAAACCTGCATGGGGGAAAATTCTACAAATTAAATGGCCTCTAATACTGAAAAATGTTAAGTGTGCAATGGTCAAGACTGGACCAAGGAATTCTTCTAGATGGGAGACTAAAGAACAAGGACGAGCACAACACAGGATCCCTGATTGGGTCCTTTTGCAATGAAGTTAATTCTTGGAAGAGTTAAATAAATATGAATAGGGTTTCTGTGTAAAGAGTATATAGGTGTTAGTATGATTCTTGCAACTGTTCTGAGTGGATAAAATTGTTTTGAAAATAAAAAAAAATAACAACGTAACAAAAAAGAGAGCATAAAGAAAATACGTCAAATTTGTTTTCTCACTATGTGCAGAGAAAGAAAGACTGCTTCACCAAAAAGTGAATCTTGTTGTGCTTCTATCTCTAACCTGCAGAGAGGAACAAGTTTCCATCGACATGTTTTTCATGACTACTGTTTTGTTTTATGGTTACCATTTTATTTTCTCTGCTTCAATAAGCCATTCATACATTGTACTTTCCAGTGGAGTTACGTTTCAGAGGGTTTACCCTGTTCCCACTGGTAAAAAGCTTGTGGGTGGTGAATAACAAGGGTGAAAATGAAGGTAAATGAGTACCTTCCATTACATGAATTTACGAAAATCCTTTTTTCATTATGCTTGTTTTGTAAACTCAATGCTTAATGCTTTACCTTTATCCTAGCAAACACAAGCATTATCATAAACATATTCCTCACAGTTGGTTCTTTTGTTTATCTTTCACATTATTGGTTTATTAGGTCATGAATTTTTACTTAATGATGGTTTTCAAGTCTGTTTTTGCTGTAGGTATGCATTTGATATACATTAGATATAGATAGCCAGTAAATTGGGATATTTACAGAAAAAAAGAAATCTATGCTGAAAGCAAAGATAATCAGAGGCAAAATGGAACTTTCATTTTTCACCTGAATTAAGCCTATTAAATAAAGAATAAATTTCTAAATAGCTACTCAGATTTTGAAATGATTTCAATGATAATAAGCAACTGCACTAAAACTAGCTTTCTTAATGGTTCACATTCGACCTTTCATCATTTTGTAAAAACTTAATGTTACATCTTTACTAAGTTATCTATTTTAATAAACACTGCCTGTAGACCATTTTTTCTTTCCTTTATTGTTGTGTTGTTTTAGAAATAGTATACCAATAGATTTCTTCCTAAAACAGACTAAACATTTGATCTATTACTAAGAAAAAATGATTTTTTAATGTTAAAATAAATTGGATAAATTTTCATTCATCCATTCATGTAAAAGGAAATATACTAAATGCTGGGTATTCTACCAAACAGAGGATGTTGGAGTTTAGGAAGTCACCAAAAAGCTGAGACTGAATGATTAGTTTGATTAATTCCAAAGTCAATAAATACAACAGAATTAATTAAGGTTCTGATGACAATATTTATAAGTTCTTTTAAGGGAAAGAAGACTAACCAATCTATGTAATTTGAAATTTATCAATGGATATTGCATAAGGAAAATAATACTATTTTCTTAGTATTTTTCAAAAACAATTATTTTTCAAATATCATTATTATATTTAATAAATATTACATTAAATATAAATATGAATAGAAATGCCATTAAATGATTTGTGACTTGTAATGATTAGATTTTATATTATGCTATAATAATTATGGCATCAATAAAAAAGCTACTATAAAAACAGCTAATATTTACTTAGGACATCTTTGTGCCCAGCATTGTTGTTACAAGATAATACATATTATTTCATATCATATCATTTTAACCTATAGCATGACAGTATTATTACCTCATCTTATATAAGTTGAAAATAGAACTTTGGAATTCCTAAATGACTAAAATTCTGTGCTGACACACAAATTCACATCCAAGAGAGTACAAATGCCATAACCACCATACTACACATTTTTAAATAAATCAATATACAGTTTTCACATCAAAGATAATTTTCTTTTTAAATAGCAACAGTTAAGATGATTTTAATTTCTCCTGACTCCATCTGTTATTGGTAGACTAGAGATGTTTTGAGATAATTAACATTAATGAAATGTAAATGATCCTTTGGTGCCAAAGCTTTAGTCCAAAGTTAAAATTCCTCAGCATGTGCTACAGTTGATTAAAGTGTTATCAACAGTATCTTAGTATCAAAACCAATATTTAAATCTGATTTAAACATAGGTAAAAACTAAACAATATTAAGCATGATCATATTTATCATTTAGCGGTTAATTTTTCACAATACTATTTGGTAAAATTAACTTTATTTTTTATGAATAATTTGTAATAGACTCCATATTATAATGTATTAGGACCACTTTGAAATTATCTCAATTTTTTAACTGACACCATTTGAAAGCATCTGATTTTTATTATTTCCTCTTGTGACACATGCTTTGTAATAAATATTTATAAAAAAGTTAAGTTTAAATTAGTGTTATATTGATCAAATTCTAATAAATTCTAGATCATTATACTATATAATTTAGTATTAATCATCTATATCATCTTACATATTTCTAAATGACATATTCATAACAATTTTAAATATATTTATCTACTTCTATTACACTGGTCAACAGGGAGATCATAACTGACTTAAAAAGGCCCTAATCTGTAGTATCTTGGTGTGCTGAACATGAATATAACCCTGATTTTTTTTTATTAGCTCTAGTTTTGAAGATATTTCATATAATTCATTTTATATGTTTCACTGTGTAAATTTATCCAGTAGGACTGCAACAACATCCTAAATCAGCCTAGAATGATATACTATTGCATCACATTGCATAATAACATCATGCACACATCATTGAGAGTTGACTGCATCATTTTCTGATGCAAAGCAATACTACTGCCAGGCAGCTACTGAAGTAAGCTGACGTCAGCAGTGCACTATACAAAGCCCTGTTGGAAAGGTTGAACACTGAAAATATTTCAGACTTTGTGCGAAACAGCTTAAGCTACTGTTCCATAGAACGTTATTATTTTATCCATTTAGGCACAATACAGAACAGTAATGCCTCGAAAGTGCGTTAAGAGCATGGACAATTTCTGCTATATTTGTGGGGAAGTGACATTTGCCAACCAGAAGAAAAGTATCACTTCTCAAGTGAAGACGGCTTATCATCTTTACTTTGGATGCAAGGTTGGTGGCCAAGACAACCTTGGGCCCCACATATACGCTGTGCCACATGTACAACACACTTTCACAGTGGTTAAATGGCAAAAGACCATCAATGCCATTTGCAGTCCCCATGGTGTGGAGAGAGCCAAGCAACCACATAAAAGACTGTTGCTTCTGCTTGGTTCCTCCTCTTTCTGGCAGAATAACAAAGCAAAAGAAGTCAAGAATAGTCTACCCAAACATTACGCCTGCATTGATATGACCGGTTCAACAACTTGCTGCAGGGTGATGCGAAACAAGCATGGAATGCTTGTCGCCTAGTGTTTACAAACTTTCTTGGGAACGTTAGGGCAGAAAACTACAAGGAACTAGTAGAAGACATGCTGATGCAGTAAACTTGGCTACAATATGTCTCTAAAGATCTCCTTCCTTCCCATCTGGATTTCTTCCCTGAAAAGTGTGGTATGGTTAGTGATGAACATGGCAAACATTTTCATCAAAATATTGCATCAATGGAATAGAGATACCAGGGAAAATGGTCCACTACAATGCTGGCTGACTATTGCTGGACACTCCCCAGAGACGCTCCTGAATATCTGTATATGAGACAAGTGAAGAAATCTAAGAAGTAGTCTATGACTTGATTTTTTACAGGTATTAACCATAGGCCAGTTACTATTGGCATGCATTTTGTGATGTAAACATCAATTTATTGCAGATTACAAAAAAAATTAGAGTCAAAATTAGAATTTGACTGCCATATTCGTGTTGAGCACATACAAATTGATAGGACATGACTAATTTTATTTCAGTGATATGACTTTTGTAAAAATTTGTTGACCATGTTATTTATCATTAACGATTTTCTAAAAGCTTCATACAAGTGTAGACTTCAAATGTTTATATTGACGATAAATTTAAAATTGAAAAGAAAAATCTGTGTGCACCAAAAATTTAAAAAAACAAATTTTGCACATGCCTTTAAGCAAATATTCCATAAAATAATTCTACTGACCATCTTCCTCAAGACAACAATATGGAATTCAATAAAAGGCATTTTTTTCTCTTTTGTAGCTCAAATATTGTCTAATATATAAATGTGTTTGAAATTTAACATAAAAAATGTAGACAATTGGAGTAGCTTCCTTACTTATATATTCTAATGTAAAATTTTAGCCTTAATAAATTGCCAAATTTAAAATATTTACAGTGTATAAATGATTTTCATATGGCAAAAATATCCACAAATGTTAGTAACTACATAAGGCTTATAATGAAATGTTCTATTCTAACACCTAAAGTTAGGACAAAACCACATATTCATTTATATTTTCTACTCAGGGTTTATTACAGTTATTACTGTGAAGTTACAAATTGAAAGTAACTTCCCCCTCCCAAGAATATATATGGACAACTCTGTGGAGCACTTATGGATCATTATGGATATTTATTTGAGTTTATGACATTTATCTTATGGATAATGGACTAATTATGGAACTGTGGTCTTTACCAAAGATGTTTAAAGCTCCTTTGTTAATATCCTAATAGAAAATAATGGATTTTACATTTTCATGTGATGAGGTTCAGATGTCAAGACTTGTTTTCAACTGTACATTTCTGACACCTACTCTCTACCCTCTATTAATAAATTACATGCTCAGTTACTAGGAATAGCTTACTGGAAATAAGTACCAAAGACTCTTCATAAATTTACCTTGGGAATTAAATTACGTTAATTTTCTGCACATTAGAATTAAAACCAAATTGGTGGCAACTCTGTGGCAAAAACTATTTTTAAATGTATTTCATTTTATGAATTAACCCCATTTCAAAGATGCAAGTCCATAACATCAGGGGGAACAAGGAGGGTGGTTAATTATAATTATCACAGTGGTAATATAGACATTTAAAAAAAATGTTTAAAACTACCACATTCATATTATTTCCTATTCTAAGAAGATTCTGATTTTGCTTAACAATTATTTATTATTTATGATAGAAAGCTTGCTATCATGAGAAAGCTTCAATGAATGAGGCAGTAAAAAACAAAGTTAACTTAGAATCAAATATTCATCCTCATTTATATTATAAAACATATTTTATAAAGCTATAATAATCTAAGTGACTTAACTTACATAAAATGGTAGCTTATTCCTAGCATATGGGACCTTTTGTTTGCTCACTAACATACCACCTTTCAATATCCAAAGTTTATACAGTTTAGCCCTATCTTCCCTTCTCTTCCCTAATACAATCTTCCTTCATATATTTTTTTTTAAAGGAAGGGTGATTTTTTTTTTTTAAAGATTTATTTATACAAGCTGGGGTACAGGCCAGAGGCTTGGGGCAGCGAGAGGGTTCACCAGAGACAGAGTGGGGAGCAGAACAGGCAGATCAGAAATACACTGCTGAGGAGCAGCGGGCGAGACAGGAGAGGTCTGCCACTCCAAGCGGGATTCTCCCGGGCTGGGCGTCGAACCCACATTGTGTGCTGCCAACAGCTCCACAGTGCAGCGCTTAACCGCCGCGCCACCAGGGAGGCCCTTCCTTCATATTTTTTTTAACTTTTCATTGTAACATTTTGTTGAGGTAACAGTTTACAACACTGTATGATTTAGAGGTGTAGCTTCACACCTCTTCAGAAGTATGTTATCACACCACAGCTACTACCAAAGCGTCCATAATCTTCCATCACAGTCCATGGGCCCCTTCACAGTCCCCACCCACCAATTTCCCACTCTGGTAGTTTCAATTCTACAATCATATTTCTGGGTTTGTTCTGATTTAGTTTTGTCTGTCCATTTGTTTTATTTATCTATATTCCAGGTGAGTGAAGTCATCCACTAGTTTTCTTCCTTATTCTAATATATTTCACTTAGCATAATTACCTCTAGTTCCAACCAATTGTTGAAAACAGCGAGATTTCATAATTTAATCATTGAATAGTATTATACAGTGTGTGTGTGTGTAGATCACATTTTTTAATCCACTCATCTATCATTGGGGACTTAGTTGTTTCCATAACTTGGCTATTATAAGTAGTGCTACAAGAAACACAGAAGTTCATATATTCCCACAAATTAACATTTTTATATTATTCCTCTAAATATTATCATTATTTTTTTTTTAAGTCTAGTTTCAGAAGACTTCCAAGTGCATTCATCTTAGTCAGTCTAAAACTGAATTCTTGTTCAATATTCCTACCCAACTACTCTGTTGCCAAAATAAATATTCTGATGGCAGGCCTTGCCACCAGCAGCTACCCTGTTACACAGTTAGACAAATGAGAATCACTGTGACAATTTAACTCAACATATTCATGAGACCTATTATCAAGTCTTATTAGCAATACATTTTTAAAAGCTCTATACCTGCATAAATGATGAATTCTTAAATTCCTAATCCATATAGAATTCTAAATTGCTTTGTTTCCCCACTGCCATTTCTGTTCTTGCCTCCTCAAACCCTAATCTTGACCTGACTCCCTACCCTTTCATCTGTAGTCTTCCAATATGCCTTTTCAGCAGCCAGAATGTTTTTTGTTAAATACATATTTGATCTCCAAGTTTTGTTGCTTATTTTCAAATCCAAGGTCTCCATTTCAGAAGATGCTATTTTGTCTGACCAAATACATGATGTGATCATGTATCTAACTTCCAAAAACCTACTTGTTATCCATAACTACTCTGTAGCTTTCTCACTATACTCTGACAAAGGAGGCTCAACTGAATGAATTAAGGAATGAATTTTCACGCCCTTTTCTTCAATTGTGTGCAGACAATAGAGAGTCATTAGGAGGTTGAAGAGCAGGAGGCAGTGTGATAAGGACATAGTTTGCTGGTTCCTTCCTCTTGTGATTGGATAGCTGGCTAAGTCTTTCACTAAAGATCACTAAACTCATAAGGATGTCTTCCTTACATGATCCCCTACATCACAGTTTCAGCAACTTTCCTTTTTTGACCTTGTAGTAGTAAAAATTCCACTACAGTCTGGCATCATGTCTTCAGTGACGCCTATACCTAGTCTTCACTTTTGCAACACGTATCTTTGTAAATAACTCCCCAATGAAATGCCCTAAATTTTGATATGCCATGTGCTACCTCTTTGGATCCAAGTCATACATAAAATAAAGGCATTATCTCTCTTAGTTCCAAGGATCCTGGCCTTCTCATGCCTATTTCATCTTCCCTCACCAGTCACCTTGCTGGCTCCTAATCATAATTCAATTCTCATTTAAATATTAATTCTTCTCTGTTCATATACTCTAACTTTTATGTTCTAATTTTTATTTTATCTTATAAATACCTTGTTCTTTTTGTTCTTGCAGTTGTATATGCATGTTATGTGTGTTTCCATACTATTTTAAGTTCCATGAACAGGAGAGTCATTTATTAACTGGAAAACAGAGTGCATGGCTACATAGTTACTTATTCAATATTCATTGAGAAAAAGGGTCAATCCAGTAAGTTTTCATTCTTTTACCATGGGTGAGTACAAACTATCAACTATGTACCTAAGACAGTCAGTATAGTTTACTAATGAAAAACTTTGGTATCTGGAATCCAACCCTGTGGATTTAAATTCTAATTCTTCCATTTTTCTCCAACATATTTAAAGAGAATAGTAATAGAAATTAGCACATATCCTTATTGTGAGACTTGAATAAACTAATATCTATAAAATGTTTAGATTTGTGGGCCTGAGATTAATAAGTTCTATGTAAGTATCATTATTGGTTTGTCCTCGTGGGTATTATTATTATTGTATAAACAGCTCAGAAAACAAAGACACAAAGAAAACTATAAATCTAAAAAAGGGTCTCAGCTGAGTGAAAGAAGAGAGGTACATAAGAGTTATTTAAATATCACTAGACCAACATCACTAAACGAGTGGTGGTAATGAGAATACATAAAAGTAAAGGTTTATAGAGCTCTCAGAAGTACTCAAATTTATTAAGAAAATCTTAATGATTCATTATATTAGTGTGTAAAAATCTTGCTGCATCACAAGACAGACAAGATAGTATTTATGAGGTAGAAAATCTAACTATGGTATCACAAAATATTGTAATCAACAAGGATTTTGAATGTCATTGAATAAACCAGAATTTTGAAAAAATGTTTACTTTGCATTTACCCCTTTGCTAACATATACATTTATAACTGCAAAAATCAACTATGAATTAAGTAGTTATATAATTGTTTTCATATATCAATATATACAAGTAAATACAAAGGTTTAAAGTGTTCCTGAACTATATTCCCCAATCATGCTATAGCTATAATCTACTTTCAATGTTATGTGAACTATTTCTTAATTCATTCTATATTTGTAGTCCATAGCTACTAAAACACATTCTTGAAAATAATGTGTGAATGATTTCATATAAATATTAAAAAATATCAAAAGCATGTCATTATCAAATTGATGTTTGATCATTGATTATGGGATAAGCAATATAATTTGCCCATCATCCACTCAGATTAATTTCATCGAGTTCAAAACATATATTACTAAGAAGAATCCATTATTAAAGAGAACCCAAGTTTCAACCAAATTCCTAAAAATCTTCTAAGTTCTCCTCTGAAATTCCTTATCAGTTATCCACAAACCTGAATTTCTTTTTGTGCATTGTTTTCTATTAGCTCTAAACTCAAATCTGGCTCTAGAAGTCGGTTTCCCCATAGTTTTCTCAAGTGACAGTAACTTTATTTCCCACAACCCTATTTTTCCTGGTTAGCATAGTTATCTTTCTTATTCCTTTTTTATAGCTTTGGATCATTCTCCTTCCTTCCTCTATAACCCACTCCCTGAATTAAATCTCCTGTCAACATATGCTCCATCAACTATCCCTTACCCTTGCATTCATCTAGGATACCTCTCAGACTTTCTCAATTTTTGATTATTTTTTTCCTGTTTTATTGAAATTCCTTCTTGTGCCTCTCCTGTTCTTTTACCTGATCTCTTAGAAAGATAGTCCTCTATTCAAGAAAGATTCATCATTCAAGTTCTCTGAATCCATCAGGCAAAGTGTTAGGCACAAGGGACATGTATGTCATTTGGAAACAGGGAAAAAAATCTTGCCCTAAAGGATTTGAAGTTCTACAGGAGGAAAAAACAAACAAACAAACAAAAAAACTAACTTAAAATAAGTCAAACCAAGACTTGGCTTTAAAAATAACTACAATTCATCCAATTCTGCAATTTCAGACATTCTAATTTTCAAATATGTGTTATCTTTGAGTATAGAAATTGAAACAATCTTTCCACCCTGAAGAAACCTACCATCCACTGACAAAATCAGTCATTTCAGTATCCCTCACCTACTTTTTTACCTTGCATAAATTCATGGTTAATCATTCCATCATTTTATTGTACATATCCTCAATATCTTTGACTTAACATTAGTAAAATATAATATTTTTCTATGCCATGTTGGTATCTATGAATTAAACATGATGGGAGAAAATACAAAACCATGCCGAATTGTAACAGGGTGGTCCCCAGGAAAAAGGGTGTGTCCCAGGTTCCCTGTCCCATCCAGGGATGGAACTGAGCAGGATATAAGAAGCTGAAGAGAGAGACAGAGAAGACACACAGAGGAGACACAGAACACAGACAGAAGACAGGACACGGAAGAAGGATGGAAGCCAGAAGAGGCCCAAGGAGCAGAGAGGCTTGTAAAGAAGCAGCACTGGCCTAGACTGATTGAAAGAGATGTGGGTGAGAGACCCATGGGGAAGTTAACGTTGGCTATGTTGATTTTGGTTTTGATTTTGTTCTGTTCCTCTCAGAATTGTCTGACTGTTTCTGACCCTTTTGTATGGGTCCCTGCTGAGAGATATTTTGGTTCCTCCAGAATTGCCTGGCTGTTTCTAACCCTTATGTGTGGGCCCCTGCCAAAAGCTGTTCTAGACTTGTGGCAGGCTTTGAGACTTGCTTTGGGCCAATCCCGTTTGGATGGACTTTTACCCACGAGGAGTTGGATAGCATTGGGTGCTTGACTTAGAAAATATTTTCTTTGTCTTTTCTGTCCTTTCTAATTGTATTAAAGTTTCTTTCCACAAAAGGTCCTATATGTTTTATATTGATGCGGTGGATGGCAAAACCCATTTAAAATAAGACAAGTTTGGGGTTTCAGGGGTCCCCCTCTCCCTGCCCTATAACAGAATGAGCTTCTTTTACATACATGCTCTCTAATTTCAAATAAATGTTTTATTCTTCTGGAACTGACTATTTCTTAAAGCATGCGCCCTGAAGACCACTTATCCACAAGCTGTTTTGCTTGTGATCTGTCTAGAATTTTTTCAGTTCTGTACCCCAATATTTGCTACGATAGATTTTAAAATCTTTAAAATAAATTATAATATTTGGAAATTATATAACTTCTACTAAATAATAAGTATGTGCTATTTGCCTAAAAATAACATGGTTTATGTATAAAAACTGATTTTGTGATTATTAAAGTTTAAATATTATTTTGCTGGATTAATTTATTATAATCATTAGTACTTTACTATTAATGAAATAGAAAAATATACTCTAGACTTTGATTAGTAATTACCAAGTATAAATGTAGTTCATTTCACTGAGCTACATCACAGTATATGGTATAATTGCACTTTTAGGTTTTGTTTTTTCTGATTTTACTTTTCTGAATGGTATGTTTATCAATTAATTGATATTACTGATAAAATCAACTTATGTTCAATACTGTTTTATAACTGATTATTCTTCTTACAGATGTAAGAATAAGTTAGTAGGTGAAAATGGAAAGAGGACCTCCCTGGTGGCATAGCGGTTAAGACTCAGCACTATCATGGAATCACCATCGTGGCCTGAGTTCAATTCCCTGGCCAGGGAGCTAACCCATATGGTGCATCAGACCTCTCCTGTCTTGCCCATTGCTCTCCTTAGCAGTCCATTTCAGCAGATCTGTCTGCTCTGCTCCTCACTCTGTCTCATATGAATCCTTTTGAATCCCCACGCCTCTGGCCTACACCCCAGTTTTTATATGCATAAATAAATAAATAAATCTCTAAAAAAAGGGAAAAAAGGATAGAAATTTGTCAGCTTATTGCACTTCTAAGAATGCAATAAATTACTAGTTATTTAAATTGATTAGGTCCTTCAATTTTCATAAAAGCAAAAAATTTGAGAACCATTTTCTTTGCACAATGCTTGTTATTTAGATGTTATCCATTCACTTTCTTAACTCAAATAACAATATTTTAATTGGGTCTTTCTGTTTTAATTCAGGAGTTTCCTCACCTAAGGGCAATAGTAGATCTAGAAGGTGTTGGAGATATGCCATAGAGGCAATGAAATGGCCATATTTCTGTAACAGGGTGGTCCCCAGGAAAAGGGAAGGTTCTAGGTTCCCTGCCCCACCCAAAAGAAGGTGGAACTGAGCAGGAGAGATAAGAAGCTGGAGAAGAGAGAGGCAGCTAAGGAGAGGAGAACGGTGAAGGAAGGAAGAAAGATGGAGAGCCAGAAGTGGTGTAACTGGGCTAAGACCAAAGCCCGGTAAAATGTGGTGCCCCCTAGAGGAGTTTACTAGAGGAGTTTGCTGGCCACATAAAGCCCTTGGGAGGAGTTTAAAATGAATAGCCCCAGGTCCCCAAGTAAAGCTAAGTTTACCTGTGGGGCAGGGTTTCTTATGAGATATATAAGAGAGGAATGAGGGAGAAGAGGACAGACACCATAATGTAGAAATGAAAGACAGTTGCCATGAGGTAGAAGACAGAAGCAGGAGCCGCCACGGTGTAGGAATGAAAGGTATGTTTTTAAATCTTTAGTGACTTTGAGGCCAGGGACTTTAGAGGCTTTGCAAATAGCCGAGTGACGGAAACTGCTTCCAGTTTTGGTTTTATTGTAGCTGAAGAAAGAAGGCAGAGGCCCGAAGGGGGCACCTTCCAAAATGTGTGAGTGCAGTCTGATGGGCCATCTGGCCACTGTAGTTGCTGTTTGCAGTTCTGTTGGTCTGGTGCTGTGCTGGGGCATCAAGGCAGTTTTGGGAGCATTTTCAGTTGTGTCCTGTGTCGTCCTCATAAGTTGGAACCTGACCTACAGTCTGATCGGTGCGCTTAGGCAGAAGAAGGAAGCTGACCTACAGTCTGATGGGTGCGCTTAGGCAGAAGAAGGAAGATGCCATTTTGGAATTGTGGCCCACATCAGCAGTGGTGGGAATACTACATTGGCAGAAGAAGGAAGACACCATTTTGGAATTGTGGCCTATTTGGAAAAAGAGCTTCACATCAACAGTGGCGGGAAGACACTATATTTGTTATTTTTCTGGGACTTAAAAGACTAGACATAGTTTTAAGTAAGGTAAATGGCCATATGTTAACTTTAGTAATTCTTTATTTTTCCTATGTTAATTTTGGTAATTCTTTGCTTTTTCCTGTTTGTTAAATAAGTCCCAATGTTTTTGTTCCCTAAACCTGAGTAGTCTTGCAATTGTGCACACGGGTGCAAAACCAATATAGTAACTGGTAAGCAATTGGGGCACCACCTCTGGCCAAATTTAAAAGCCCCATTTGCCTGATATCAGAGGCATAAGGAGTAGAAAGACATGTAAAGAAGCTACACTGGCCTAGACTTATTGAAACGGATGTAGGTGAGAGACCCATGGGGAGGTTAACAATGGGAACGTTGATCTTGATATTGATTTTGCTCTTTTCCTCACAGACTTGTATGACTGTTTCTGACCCTTTTCTATGGGTCCCCACTGGAAGGTGCTTTAGACTTGTGGCAGGCTTTTGGGCCTTGCTTTGGGCCAATCCCATTTGGGTGGATTTTTACCCATAAGGGGGATAGCTAATTTTGGGTCCTTGATTTGGAAACTATATTCTTTGTCTTTTCTGTATTGCACACTCATTGTATTAAAGTTTCTTTCCACTAAAGGTCGTATGTCTTGTCTTGATGCGGCAGATGGCAGAACCTATTTAGAGTGGGCAGGTTTTGGGGTTTGGGGTGCCCCTCTCCCTGCCCTGTAACATTTCCATGGGGAATTCTTTTTTTTTTTTTTTTTTTTTTTTGCATTGAAGAACTGGGGCATAGGTCAGAGATGTTGGGGGTGAGAGGATTCACCAGAGACAAAGTAGGGAGCAGAACAGGCATATTTATTGAAATATTATACTAAGTGGAGTAGCAGGTCAGAGAAGACAGGTGTGCTGTGTCATATGGGACTTAGCTCCCCAGCCGTGATCAAACTGAGGCCATAGAGGTGAAGATGCTGAGACTTAACCTCTAGGCCACCAAGTAGGTCCTCCAAGGGGAAGTTTACATATTCCTCAGTGTGCAGATATGGTTGTATATTACTACATTCATTTAATCTTTTTCTCAAACTTATAATACTTGCTCATCTCACTCTCAGCTAATGATCTTGCTTACTATTTCATTAAGAGAATAAGTAAATGTGGGTGTAGCAGTCAAGGGTCCTTTCAAGTTAGACAAGAGCAGGACACTTGGTCACCCTTGAACAATAGGTGTATATCCCAAGGTATGACTATAAATGCCTGGGGAGGCCGTTGACTGATGTGCTTTGTGCCCCAGGGACTGATGTGTGGAAGGCCTTATTAGCCTTGTCAAAAAGATTGGAGATATGGGTGGGAGTTGGGAGTATATCAGCAGGCTCATTCCCTCCCTAAAGGCCAAAATTCAGTATTCAGTTTGACCCACCCTTTTCTCTGTCAATAAAAAGGTCAGGATCTTGCCCTTGAGCACCTTCCAGTATCATGCAGCCTGCTCTATGACTCCTGTTTCTTTGCTTTATCAGTACAGTGTTGCTGACACAACAAATGGCACAGAAACAGGGATACTGCCACAAGTAAACAACAAAAATTTCCACATCCTCACAAAAACATATCTATATCTATGAGCATATGTCCTAATATATTTACTTTCCTCTTTGTCCTAAGAATAAATTGTGGGATTTCCACATCAGACCATCCCCTGCAAAAGGAGAATCAGATTTTCCTCCAACCTAATGAAGGAATTCTTCTCTCAGAAATTATTTCCTGTCTCACATGACTGCTCTTTCTCCTTTCATTTTATTACTTGTAGCAGCACCCAAACATGCTTAAAAAAATCCCTATTACTCCAATTTGCCCTTAAGCTATGGCCCTATTTTCTTTTTTTTTTTAAAGATAAATAATTTATTTTTTTTGAACAATGGTTAGCAAATTTTATCTGTGATTAACATTATAGTAAATATTTTATTTATTTATTTTTTTTATTTTTTTTTCCATTTTTTTTTATTGTTATTTCTGTCTTTTACATTTTGTATTCCCCTTGGGCAGCCCACCACCAATTCACCCGTGATCCATCTCCATGGTCCCCTGTATTCTCCTCTCTTACATTTTGTGCCCTTATCCTCCCTTCTCCCCTCCCCCACCGCTGAGTGTCTCTCTCCCACCCGGCCTCCCTATAGTCCTGTTATAAGTGAAACCATTCAATATTTTTCTTTTTCTTTTTGGCTTATTTCACTGAGTATGATTCCCTCTAATTCCATCCATGTCACTGCAAATTGCATGTGTTTATCTTCTTTCCATGCTGAATAGTACTCCATTGTGTATATGTACCACATCTTCTGGATCCAATCATCTATTTTTGGACATCTGGGTTGCTTCCATACCTTTGCTATTGTGAATAGTGCCGCAATGAACATACGGG